>JARQOC010000002.1:406607003-406623388 GCA_033576535.1 Allobates femoralis | reverse complement strand
TTGAGAGAAAGCACTGGAGACTTCTAAGGTGGCCAGCAATGAGTCCAGACCTGAATCCCATAGAACACCTGTGGAGAGATCTAAAAATGGCAGTTTGGAGAAGGCACCCTTCAAATATCAGGGACCTGGAGCAGTTTGCCAAAGAAGAATGGTCTAAAATTCCAGCAGAGCATTGTAAAAAACTCTTTGATGGTTACCGGAAGCGGTTGATCGCAGTTATTTTGGCTAAAGGTTGTGCAATCAAGTATTAGGCTGAGGGTGCCAATACTTTTGTCTATCCCCTTTTTAGAGTTTTGTGTGAAATGATCAATGTTTTGCTTCTATTCTCTTTTGTGTTTTTTCATTGAAGGCAAATTAAATGAAGATAATAATACCAAAGAATTTGTGATTGCAATCATTTTCAGGAAGAAACTGAGTATTATCTGACAGAATTGCAGGGGTGTCAATACTTTTGGCCACAACTGTACATTTACCGTATTATAAGATGCACCAGATTATAAAACGCACCCCAAATTTGGTACAGAAAAGATAAAAAATATATATCTTTATATTAAATGTAGTCAGTCTTATTGTGCCTGTGTCTGTCTTACAAATCATATATATGTCCCTCATCCTGGTATGTCTATAACCCCATCCTGTCACATGGCCCCCTTGTGCTGCTGGCACATGGCCCCCCTGGGCTGCTGCCACATGGCCAACTTGGGCTTCTGGCACATAGTCCCCCTGTGCTGCAGGCACATTGCCCACCTGTGCTGCTGGCACATTGCCCTCCTGTGCTGCTGGCATATTGCCCCCTGTTCTGCTGGCACATAGCTCTCTGTCACTCTATATGACCCTCTGCTGGTGCGCACGTAGTAAAATAACAAATGCTTTTAACTCACCCTCTGTAGCTCACTACATACTCCCAGCTGAGCAGTAACTTCCTGCATTGGTCCTGGGCATCGGATCATGTGACCAGGGCGCACAGTGATGACATCACTGTGCTGTGCTGATCACATGATCGGTGTCGGCAAAGACACAGGAAGTCAACACTCAGCTGGGAGCATGGAGCGAGCTACGGAGGGTGAGTTAAAAGTGTTTTGTTATTTTACTATGTGTACGCCAGTAGGGGGGCATATAGAGTGATGGCAGGGGGGCCATATCTAGGATGGGAGGGTGAGTGTAGGCACATGTAATATGCACCGCTTTCCTGTCCACATCTCAGCACAGCTTCAGCACAAAGGTGATGGACACCGGGTGCAGTGCATATTACATGAGGCTAATGAGCGGGAGCACATGACCTCCCGCTGCCTCTGCAGCCCGCTCCAGCACCCGGATGCCACTCCAAAGCGCCCTCCATTCCCTATAGTACAGAAAATAGATTCAGATTATAAAGTGCACGCCTCCCTTTCCCCCCAAATTTCTCTGACCCTCTGGTCAACTGCTGCAAATTCTAGAAATGCCCAGGAGTGGTGCCTATCCTCTCCATCAGGGACATTAGCGAATACCAGGTAAACACTTAGTTATGTCCCTCCAGGGTAAACCTGGCTTGTGGCACAGTGGATCTACACCCACCAGTGTTACAATTGTGTGCATGTGACCATGGAGATCTTGTTCAAATGCCTGCCATGTTGCTGATTTCTAAGGGGCTGAAGAAGGGTTACAATTTTTTTTTAATTATTCTCACCCCAGCCCTCACCTGTTCAAACCATTCTCTACTCCAGTCAGTCTTTAGGTGCCTGATATAATCCAGTCTTTTACTTCCCTGCATTTTTGTATTTTCACTAGGCCTTAAAAAGTTATGACGTGTTGCCACAGCATCATGACGTTGGGCTATGTCATCATAACTTTTGAAGGCCTTCTTAAGCACAGAGGGATCAAAGATGTTGAAATGCGGCAGACCTATATTTATTATTCTTTGGAGTCTGGAGTCTAGAGAGTCCTCAAAGCATATAAAGACACATTTCATTCACAGTGAATAATTTCAATGCAAATTGAATTTCCTTGGTAAATTCAAGCGAATCTGCCAAAACAAATTTCACAGATTTGCTCATTGGTAATTATGACTGTGTGGTATAATTTTGTATAACCTGTAGAATATGGTAACTAAAGCTTATGCATTTCTGTTTTTGTCTCTTTTTTTAGCTTACCCAACCTAATGGGTTTTCCACCTTGAGACCTATACCCTTGCTCTATTAGCAGAATGATCAGGTATTACTGTACACATTGGGCACTATGATACTAAATAAAGTTGAGGTCATGCCCAATCTTAGCTAGAACAGAATTATTTTATTATGTGCTCTTTTAATACAAGCTTCCTTAGCTTCTATTATATAATGTGGTTTGGCTAATGCATAGTGTCATAGATACGTTGCCTATTTGATGTGTTTGTACAAAATATTGCTTTCTTTCTCTTGTGTATACATATTTTCTCTGCAGCATCCGATAACTGGCCCCTTGCCCAGGATGGGTGTAGAATTTTACAATACGACATCTAGGTAAAGTGAATTCACATGTAACCAGATGTAATCCATAGCACAGCAGCTACCACAAACGTCCATGAAACAAGACAAATCCAATTTAGTGTCTCTGAGAAATTTAATCTTCTGCTTTTGTACACTCTAGAAACTCTTGCACCGTCAGATCTCTTTTCGCTTGTGGGTAAATGTGATACCCCATGTTGATCTGCTATGTATCCAGTCTACGTTTACATGTGTACGTTAAAACCACAGGGCTCCTATTTACACTACCGGAGTTCTCTGCTGTCCCAAGTGTGGAAATCCAATACACTCTTAAATTATGTCTTCCAAGAAATCCCTTTCATACATTCTGGTGTGTGATCGGCATATGACATGGTAGGTGAAAAAAATGCTTATGTTCATTAGAGTAACAGGACGGTGGGTAACTTAAAGAATCAGTTCAATATAGACAGTGACATGTTAATCATCTGGCCGAGAAGGGATGTCATAAAATGCCAGACTTGATAAAAATAAATGGTGATTTCAGTGGGTAAATATGTAAACCTAACATCAATGAGTGTTTAGTGGTATATCCCTAAACTTCACCTACAGATAAGGTCATACAAATAAAGAAACAGACATTATGTAATAAGCCAAAACCTATATTTTGGAAAATTTAACTATACAGTATATAATACAAAGAATGAGCAAAGAGATCAGGCAAAATTTGAATTTGCCTTTTGGCACAAATTTTACTGTGAAACTCGAATCACAAATATTCTCTGTAAATTTAAGGTCCTTTATTATGCTGTGCAGTCTGTTCAGACCACTGAGCAAAATAAACTTAAGATGTAAAAAAAAAAAGAACACTTATTCACACCTTACTGCTCGCCTCTCGGCTTCTCCTGCTTCTCCCTGCCTGCTGTCCAGTCCTCCATACCTTCATCAGGTCACACTTCTGGCCCGGTGTTCATTCTACACCAGGGCTTTTGTCCATGAGTTCAGCAATGGTACTTCTGGCAGTATTCTTTAGACTGGTGTTCACCCTAGGTCGGTCCTCTGGCCACGAGCAAGATTCAAAGGTCACTCCTCCAGGTCTTATTTGTGGTCAGAATTCCCAGTCTAGAGTCAACATTGGACTGCGACTTTTGGCTTCCAGGAGGCCCTGGAGCACCATGAGTAAGCTCCAGAGTTATTTGTGGTTGTAAATTAAACACAGGGCAGGAGATGAGGTGTAAACAGACGTGGTGAAGATCGGCCAGCAGGTGTCAGGATGAGCTCGCTAATGTAGGCAACAGATGGGCGCGACGAGGTGGGCAGGTGAATGTGGGTGGAGGGAGGTTTTTTATTTTTATAAGCTTTTGTCATCACTCTACTGTTCAGTAAGGCCAACGTTCACACTCAGCTCCATTTTTTGCGCTTTTTTTTCTACAGTTGCGCTTTTTTATACGTGTACGCGGCCAAAAAGCGCAACTGCATACACATATTGCTCTTTTCTGCACTTTTTCCTCTGCGCTTTTCCCAAGCCAATTTTATCATTTGGCCTATGGGAAAAGTGCAAAGGCAACTGCTTAAAGAATTGACAGCTCTATTCCTTGTACGCATGCCTTTTGCAGTGAAAGCGGGTGGTAAAAAAGCGCAGGAAAGCGCAATATGTGAATGCAATTCAGCAAAAACCATAGGTTTTACTGGACTGCGTTTCCATAATTGTGTTTCACTGCATTTAAGCACGCGCAAAAAAGTGCCGCGTAAACGCAGTAGAAAGCAAGAATACACAGCAAAACTCTGCAAATACGCAAAGTGTGAATGTAGGCTAAGATGGCAGCCAGAGCTGGTCATCATTTTACAAAAATATCCAAATTCCCTAGTATAATAAAGTACAATTTGTTAATCCCTAGTTAAAACACTTTATGATAGGCCACCTTTCAAATAGATAAATATATTGCATTCTATAGATTCCTGAGAGTAATGCTTTTTCTTTAATTTTATAAAATAGTATATAATACACCTTTGTTCTATATAGTTGTTGTTTCTTAAAGCTTTTTTTGCAGTTGATGTTGATGATTTCACTGAATAGTTTTCCATGTAATTGTGTTGGTACTATAGAAGTAGGTACCTTCAGATTTGACAAAGAGGGTACAGCTATTTAGAATGTATGGGAACAGCTGCAATACAGATGGGGAAAACGTTACAGGTTGAGTTTGTAATCAAATGTTGACAGCGAAAGTCATGTGCATGTAGTTCGATTTTCTACAGCATAGTGGTCCATAAAGCCATTGTCAGCAGGACATTGTGAATATAAGGTATGTTTGTTGCTATATAGCCATCTTTCATTACTGTGCTTTGTCTGTAGACAAGTTAATGAATGACTTATAGATTAATCGGGTGGTATATGGAAAACAGGAATGCTGACATATATTCTCATAAGCTCAGTGGGCTTGCTTTACATTATATTTCACTTATCTGTTTTCCATGGAGACTTGCAATACTTCCCATAGAAAATCAATTGGACGGACTGGATTTGTGGTTTATGTGTTTTCTTTTTGTCATGCGGTGGCATCTTAAGCTAATGTTTCTTGGTTTAAATGCTTGATCTTTCAATGGTCATTTTCTTAAAGTGGAGCAAAAATATATACAGCAGGTGAAATATGTATTGAAAACCACCAATTTTTTAAGTAAATATACCTCTAAAGGTGTTGTTGACATTAATTTCTTACCTGATGTCAGTAACAACCTATCAAATCCACACAAGCAAAGAAATAAAACCATAGATGTCCATAAAGTAAGTGAGATGTAATAATGAGAAATGACACAGGGAAAAAGTATTGAACAGACTTAATGATATTTCTTTAATATTTCAAACAAAAGCCTTTGTTGGTGATGACAGCTTCAAGATGCCTCCTGTATGGAGAAACTAGTTGCATGCTTTGCTCAGGTGTGATTGTGGTCCATTTTTACACACAGACACTCTTCAAATCCTGACAGTTTCATGGACTCCTTCTATGAACTCTGAACTTTAGTTCCTTCCATAATTGTTCTACTCGATTCAGGTCAGGTGATTGGCTGGGCCATTCTAGCAGCTTCCTTTTCTTTCTCTAAAATCATTTGAGAATCCTTTGGCTGTGTATTTGGGATCATTGTCTTGCTGAAATGTCCACCCTCATTTCATTTTTATTATGCTGGTAGATGCAGCACATTTTTAAGAATGGCTCTGTACATTTTTTCATTCATACTTTCTTCAACGATATGAAGTTTGCCAGTGCTATATGCTGAAAAACAGCCCCAGACCATGATGTTCCCACTTGTAAACTTCACAGAGGGTGTGGTGTTTTAGAGGTAGTATGCAGTACCTTTTGGCCTCCGAATATGGTGTATATTATGGCATCCAAAGAGTTTCATTTTGGTCTCATATAACCAAACTATTTTCCCCAGTATTTCACAGGCTTGTCTACAAGTTGTTGAGCAAACGTTAAATGTGCTTGAACATGCTTATTGTTCAGCAATGGAGTCTTGCTTGGTGAGTTTGCATACAGGGAATGGAGAATGAGTGCATTACTTATACTTCTCTTTGTATCATTTGTACCTGCTGATTCCAGGTCTTTTTGTAGCTCTCCACAAGTTGATTTTGGCTCTTGGGTATGTCTTCTGATTATTATTTTTCACTCCTCTGTCTAAGGTCTTGCAGGGAGCACCTGGTGGTGGCTGGTATATGGTGAAATTATGTTTTTTTCACTTACGGATTATGGCCCCATTAGTGTTCACTGGAACCTTCAGAAGTTTAGACATTCTTGGGTAACCAATGCCATCAGTATGTTTTGCAACAACAGGGTTGCGAAGGTCTTTAGACAGCTCACTGATTTTACCCATCATGAGATGTTTCTTGTGTGGCACACTAAATACTAGAAAGTCTCTCATCCACATCAGGACCTACAGTGATGTAAGAAAGAGGCAGGACCCTGAGCTGTCATGTGCTGCTCCAGCTCTGCCTCTTAATTACATCACTGCAGGTCCTGCAATTGATGAGAGACTTCCTGGTTTCTAGCCCGGCTGCAGGACCTGCACTGACATGAGCACACCTTGTGGAATTAAGGCAACATTAAAATTTATAAATTACAGTACATAAAAAAGCACTCTACTACTCTTGTGATGAACTGTAATTCCCAGAATTTCATAGGATCTGCAGGACATGCTGGGAGTTATAGTTCTCCTTAACTTAACATGAATGGAACCATAGGATCTTAAAGCAGCACTCCAGTGGGTATTTTTCAGCGCTGGAGTGGCGCTTTAAATATAAGCCCCGTGCTTCCATTCTTATAATAATAACAGTAATCTTTATTTATATATATAGTGCCAACATATTTCGCAGCGCTTTACAATTAAGTGGTTCTTATACAGACGATGATAGGTAGCAATTATAAAAAAATGTACAGTAATTAAAGTAGAGAATCAATGTAAAAAATACAATACAATAATTAAAGCAGAAGAACAGCGTAAAAAAAACAATACAATAATTACAGCAAAAATAAAGGTGACCCTGCTCAAAAGAGCTTACAATCTACAACGAGATAGGGGTCACACAAAGTACAGGGGCTTATTACAATGATGGTCCAGGCATCTTGAGGAACAGGGGGATAGAAAAAAATTACATGAATGGTCACCAGCCAATCTGTGTACAGCTTTTGGGTTTGGTGGAGTTTGAAGGAGAGCTATGTCCAGAGAACTAGTGAATGGGCTTCATACAGTATAAGGGACTCCTTTTAGGGAGCATGATAGGCCGCCTTACAAAGATGAGTTTTTAGGGAGCGTCTGAAGCCATGCAAGTTGTGGATGGTCCTGATTTCTTGGGGTAGAGTATTCCAGAGAATTGGTGCAGCTCGGAAGAAGTCTTGGAGCCGGGAGTGGGAGGATCGGATTAGTACAGATGGTAGTCGAAGGTCATTTGAGGAACGTAGAGAGCGGGTGGGGTGATAGACAGAGGTGAGGGAGGAGAGGTAGGGAGGTGCTGCACTGTGGAGAGCTTTGTGGGTGAGAACAAGCAATTTGAATTGGATCCTGCAGTGTATAGGCAGCCAGTGCAGTGACTTATACTCACCTTCCATCGTCTTCATATCACACTTTAGCAACACCACTACCACTACTACGGCACTATCTTCTACCCATGACTTCCAACTAAATTCCATACTATTATATATAATAACATAACATATGATATTATGTTATTTATGTTATCAAATATTTTACTACTTTTTTTGCTTCAAATATTTTTTTCCCTATTTTCCTCCTCTAAAACCTAAGTGTGCCTAATGGTCATATTTGTCTTATTGTTCGAAAAACACAGTAACTATCAACTCTTGAACACTTATTTCAGGTGTCCACACTGTACTCCTGTGTAGGAGGTGTGTCCATATATTATAGTAGATTGTACAAAAAACAGGCAAATAATACATTATTAATTTGAAGAATTTAGGCTTTGAGACCCAAATGTTATGCTTCAAATGTATAATTGTGACTGTTTTTCATTTTCATGTAGAAGAATAGGTGTCTCCTCTATATTTGTAAGAATGTATGTTCACATGTTCCATGCGTGCCCAGAAGTAAGAGGTCAGGTATAATGTGAAAGGACAAGCTCTGTGTGCTTTTAGAGAAACGTATCTGGTTACACATCTGAAATTCAGCCATGATAAATCTGACAGACAAACAGCTATCTGTGCTGATTTATGAAAACACATTCCCATAGATTACAAAGTTCAGGCTTCAAAAGTTTCCAACTTTTTTAATTTTTTTTAAGAAAGTGACAGATATGCAGAATGTGTCAGGTTTGACATATTACTTGTCTGCTGTCATGAATTGGCTGCTGTGTAATCACATAATTAATTCAACATTAGCAGACACTTCTGTGAGAACCTCTGCTGGTTATTGTTTAAGGAAAATATTTTACTTTTCATATCTCCAAATGATACAAGTAAAGGAAACCATTATGAATCCTAGATGTGAATAATGTTAATTACACATGTATTAATTTCCAGTTGTTAACACACTACATGGTGGTAAGTATGTCAACATCACATCTATATATGTTTGTTTAATTTGTAATTCCAACTATTAAATGGGCTGTCCACTACTCAGACAACTCTTTCTTAATCCCTATATTTCCCCATCGTAAAATAACACCCATACTCTCCCCTGGTGCCAGCTCCATTTTAATGTTGTTGACACGGACTTTCCTGGAGATTGTGTGACATTATGTCACACAATCCCTGCAGCCAATCAGAGCTGGCTTCACTGTCTCCTCCTTAAGACAAATCAGACATCTGAAGGAAGCTTCCTTCAGATGTCAATTACATACTGTATATGTGAGTGAAGCTGTTGTTATTTTAATCTCGGAAAACATAGGGATTGAGAAAGATTTAGCTAAACACTGTTTGAAATATTGCAAAACTGTTGCGCAACTTGTAACTGTGTCAAATTTATCGTCTTTTGATGATTTTATAAAAATACCAGCTAGTTCTGATACCTTTTTGAAATGTGAGAGGTGATTTTCATATACCGTATATACTCGTGTATAAGCCGACCCGTGTATAAGCCGACCCCCCTACTTTTGCCCCAAAAATCTGGAAAAACCTATTGACTCGTGTATAAGCCGAGGGTGGACCCCAGCACAGGTATACAGCCCCCAGCAGTGTGGTATACAGGCCCCCCCAGTGGTATACAGGCCTCCCCAGTGGTAGTATACAGCAGCCCCAGTGGTAGTATACAGCAGCCCCAGTGGTGTATACAGCAGCCCCAGTGGTAGTATACAGCAGCCCCAGTGGTAGTATATAGCATCCCAGCAGCCCCAGTGGTAGTATACAGCAGCCCCAGTGGTAGTATATAGCATCCCCAGCAGCCCCAGTGGTAGTATATAGCAGCCCCAGCAGCCCCAGTGGTAGTATATAGCAGCCCCAGCAGCCCCAGTGGTAGTATATAGCAGCCCCAGCAGCCCCAGTGGTAGTATATAGCAGTCCCAGTGGTAGTATATAGCAGCCCCAGTGGTAGTATATAGCATCCCCAGCAGCCCCAGTGGTAGTATATAGCAGCCCCAGTGGTAGTATATAGCAGCCCCAGTGGTAGTATATAGCAGCCCCAGCAGCCCCAGTGGTAGTATACAGCAGCCCCAGTGGTATACAGGCCCCAGCAGTATATACAGCAGCCCTGGGGGTATACAGCAGCCCCCAGGGGGTATCCAGCAGCCCCCTGGGGGTACCCAGCAGCCCCCAGGGGGTATCCAGCAGCCCCCTGGGGGTACCCAGTTGCCCCCAAATGCTGGCACTCACCCCCCTCCTGCTTATCTTACCATCCTGGTCTTCTGATCAGCGCCGCTCCTCGGTGCTCCGTTCTTCATGCTCCGTCCTCCGTCCTCGCTGCATCTGGGATCTCTGGCCGTCGCACGATGACGTCATATGCCTGTGACGGTCGGGGATCCCAGATGTAGCTGGACGGACGGAGCACCGAGGAGCGGCGCTGAGCTGAAGACCGGGATGGTAATATAACCAGCGGGGGGGGCCCTTACAAGGGGGGAGAGTGCCAGCATTTGGGGGCATATATGAACTGCTTCCCCCTGCCGCTGATTGACAGGGGGAAGCAGTGCATATATAATGAGCGGCCCCACGTGACGGGGCCGCTCATACAGCAGCCTCCCCCGCCTCCTCCAGCCTCCACAGCCCCCACCCGTATTGACTCGTGTATAAGCCGAGGGGGAGACTTTTCAGCCCAAATTTTGGGCTGAAAAACTCGGCTTATACACGAGTATATACGGTACTCAATGTGGTGGACATAGCTTGGAAATTCAGCTAAAGTAGCATAAATTATCACAGAAATGTACTCCAGTACCTCATGGTTGCGCATGGCAGCTGAAAAATGCATCAAATTTATTAACAGACCCACTCTTGCTGAATTTCGTGCAAGGCTTGATGGAACAAGGCCATAGTTTTCTTGGACAATAGACCTAGACTTTAAAACGTTTTCTGCCTTTTTAAACAAGTTATGTTCTTCTGCCTTCCATCGCACCTCAATATTTAACAGAGAAATGGAAACAATAAAAAAAAATGAAACAGTCTTACCAGAGTCTTACCAGAGTGTAAGTGGAGTGTAAGAATCCTGATATCTGATCTTTGTGAAATTTAGAAATCCCTGTATTTTCTTTTTTAAACCCCAGCAAGCTGGACCATCCAAAAATTGACACAAAACTCAGTTTTACTCCTTCCTCACAGAAATCTTTAGTATAAGGCGAAAGACCTATATGTTCTGAATAAACCCTTATGAAATACTATGGACTACACCTAAAAAGGCTGGTAAAAATCTAAAAATTCACCTTGATATAACCTACAAGACTCCTTTTTATCCCTTTCGGACTCCTAAGAGGATTTTGCCTTGTGCTTTTGAAAAGGAATAGGCTGCCCAGACACAGATACAACTCCCAGTTCGCAGCTAACTCATTTAGATAAAAATGCTTGGGGTTTAGAGAGCAGGACAGAAAGACCACTCTTGTTGAGTGATGGTTGCCTCCAACGTGTAAATAGACTTCAGAAAGAAGGTAGATGGATCCAGCTCTCCACACCGGGGTAATTAAAACTTTTACTTCTATTAACGAGTCATTCATAAAAAAATAGTACAAAAACAGAGAGCGGATATCTCAAGCACCATTGGCATATAATAAGAGTTGTGTGTATAGCAATATTCAAAAACGTCTAGTTTTTGTAATGCGTTTGGTTACTATACACACTACCCTGTTATATGCCATTGTTGCCTGAGATGCGTGGTTTTTTTTTGTACTTTTTTTTATGAATGAGAAGTTAATAAAAGAAAAGTTAAGTTAATTACCCGGTATGAAGAGCTAGATCCAGCTAAGGCTGCAAACTCACGGTCAGTAGATGCAGCGTTTTGGACACAGCGTCTTGCCGCTGCATCCAAAACACTGCTTAGTACAGTATCAGCATAGTGGATGGGATTTGTAAAAATACCTTGGCCACTATACTTAAACCAACCACAGTGTTTTCACAGCTGCAGTGCAGATTGCCGGCATTCTGCTCCTCTGCAGCATGTTCATATCATGCTGCGGATTCGGAAGTGGCAGCCATTGGGTGCACGAAGGGAGAAGCCGCCCTGCACCCACCGCACATGGTGAGTACAGGGTGTCTGGGGTCTCCCTGCGGGCACTCACAGGTTCACTCAGGTCCGGAGGAGCTGTGCCCAACACGCAGCTCCTCCAGGCCATCAGCACACACCCTAACTTCTTTCTCAAGTCTATATACACACTGTGCACCAGCGCGGACTCCGTGCTTCAATCCCGAGATTGGAATTACATCTCAGGGGTTAGCTGGTTTATATTTTTCTTCTATTATGGCTGGAATAATATATCAACTGCCTGAAACATGCTGCTCTTGGTTCGGGCACCATGTATCCGGTGTTAGGTTTTCTTTAATGTCTATCATTTGGAGCTAAGGCAGCTAAACTAACAAATTTTACAAAAACATTGATACTCACTGCTGTTTTTTTTGTGGCAGACCACTAGAATTACTATCAGCATTTTATTGAAGACATATAAGTAATAGAGTATTCTAAAGTTAAAAAGCATTACAAATTTGGATTACAATGTTAATAGATGAAAAATCTAAATCATACTCATAGATGGTAACGAAGAATTCATACAAGATACACATTGTATTGTTTTCGGTACTTCCTTGCATTGATCTGGCTTTTTTTATTTTGTTCCACATTAAGTTTTATTCAAGGTTTAATGACATAGCTTGAGACTTGTAGTCATTAACCGTTATGAAGATTAAACTGGTAAAGTATGATAAATGAGAATGACCCTCTTTGGGGCCAGGATTTATTTTCCTTTTATTATTGTTTTCAGTGTGCGCTGTCTCGTTCCATGCAGCCAGACATAGCAGATCTATTGTTTTTATTTTCCCTTTTTGTTTTATGTTATGGTACCATCAGTTGCCATGATCACATGCATTTGATCTTCACGTTAAAAGGGAATCTATTGCCTGTCCAATAATTCCATTTTAATTAATATTGTTCCCTTCTATGGCGCCAAAAGAATTCCACATGGCTTTGAGTTTGAAGAGACATTAACGGAAAAAGACAAACATTAAGTCTATTGATTGGTGTCTTCAGATTCATAGTGATAGATTCAGTGAGAAGCTATCTCCTCAGCTTTTAGAGTATAATGATCTATTACCTGACGGAATACACCAGCCACCAGCAAGCATGGCTATACAATAGTTATACAAGATTGTATTTATTATAAAGCAAATTTGGTACGTGTCTAGGGATAGACTCCAAAGAGCACATTTTTCTTCTTTTTTTTTTAATTGACATCTGCTAATTTTAGCTTGGTGGCTCAGTGATTAGCACTGCACACTTGCAGCACTCGAGTCTTTGATTCAAATCCCACCAAGGACAACATCTGCAAGGAGTGTTTGCATGTTCTCCATGTGTTTGTTTACGTGGTTTTCCTCCAGGTGCTCCGATTTCCTCCCACACTCCAAAGACATACTGATAGGGAATTTAGATTTTGAGCCACAATGGGGACACTGATAACCATATCTGTAAAGCGCTGCAGAAAATGTTGGTGCTATATAAGCAATCAGGATGATGTAATAAATAACTATTTAAATTAATGTTGCAGAGTTGTGAATATATACATTTGCTTGTTTTTATGGTAAAATTAATGTGTAATGATGATTTTAGATGTGGAAATAGCATCTTTTGAGGTTAAAACTAAGAACACATCAAAACAAAAACATAGCTGGCCGTTTAGCAAGGTCATATAGCTATACTCCATACAGAGCTGTGGAGTCGGAGTTGTGGAGTCGTATTTGAGGCCCATTTTGGTGGAGTCGATATAAAATGGATCAACTCAGACTCCTAAAACATATAATAAATTGGGTTAATAAATTGGGTACAGTAGCTCAATGCATATGTGTGGATTGTTATTATTATGAATTATTATTATGCTCTATTTAAAATCTTGATTATTGTATCATAATAATGATTAATGACTGATGTTCACATTGTAATACAATAAATTTATCACTTAAACATGAGCCATGTGTGAAGGAGTCAGAGTCGGATTCAGGGAAATTGAGGAGTTGGAGGCTTGGCTTACTGACTCTACAGCACTGACTCCAAAGCTGTGCTTCGGACATTGAGTAATGGGAGGTATTAAGTATAGGCAGAGAGCACAAAAAAATCCAGGGTGACTGAATGGAAGACTTTTTTATTATGCTTTAATCCAGAGGTCCCCAACTCCAAGCCTCAAGGGCCGCCAAAAGTGAAGGTTTTCAGGATTTCCTTAGTATTGCACACGTGCTACTGTGATCATCTGCGCAGGTGACGATTTCAACTCCTGTGCAATACTAAGGAAATCCTGAAAGCCTGCACTGTTGGGGGCCCTTGAGGTCTGGAGTTGGGGACCCCTGCTTTAACCACTTCCAGACTGCACATAGACTTTAAATGTACAGGCAGTGCCTCAGCAACTGTGCAGTAACGTTCTAAAACATCACTGAATAGGAGCAACCAGGTAGCTGCAGAAGCGAGGACCCAGCTGTCAGAGACAGGCAGAATCCATATAGAGAAGGCAGATATGGTTTATTACCATCTCTGTCTTCTACATCAGTGAATAGACAGTGCTAAATTAGCATGGAGTACACAGTAATAGTAAGTGGTATGTACATATTAATAAGAAGCGCTCTCGCATCTATGTTCATGTGATTGCTGGGTATAATGAAGGAGCAGCAGCTGCTGGATCATAGGAGACCAAGACAGGTTTGCTCTGCCAGGAGGTTTCAACCCCTGTAATTACAGCTAACATACCAGCCCCAGTTACTAAGGAAATAATATGAAAATAAGATATTTCAATAATTAAGTACGACTCTAAGGACTTATGGGATGTTATTGGGGGAGCAGGAGCACATTCGGTAGAGTAAATGAAAAGTAATTAAATAAATACCAGGTTAAAAAAATTAGTGAAAAAATGCCACTGTCAATCCAAAATACCTCGCAGTCATAAAAAAAATTAAAAAATGGAAAAAGCAGGCTCATATTTCCCTTATTTTCCCACTGATATCTCCCGATATCAGGCTAAAAAAAGAGAGACATAATATGAATGACATAAAAATCAAGCCCTAAAAAAATGCTAAATTTACTTGAATATCTGAAAAGATTTTTCTTTTATAGCTCTTTAAACTGCGTGTGTGAAAATCCTGAAAGCATGCTTAGTCGAGAATGGGTCTAAATAACCTGGTCCTGAAATGGTTAATTTGGAAATTAGTTGATTTATATTAACATTACTAGTCATAGTCAACAGAGAAAAGGTATTCCCTCCATTGGCAGACTCTGCAGATTTGACAATGGAAACAGTACGGTATGTGGCTGTATTCTTTACGACCAAAGGAGGGAAATGACGGATGTCATTGTAAGTCACAGCGTTCCATCATCTACTGGTCACACTTATTTAGGCTTTTCCCAGGTATTCTAGCCTGTGTGGTTCTCGATGTTGCCTCATGCATTAGTAAGACAATAGTTTATGCACATTTAATTGTCATACGTCTTCTCAAGGTGACAAATAAAAGTCACATTTTCTACCTAATTGTTTGTCAAAAGAATGATCAATTTATTTTCCTTTTGACTTTGAACCACAAATGTTTATGCCTCTTGACCTGAGGAGCAATGAGCCTTGAGATGTTAAGTAGAGCTATGCCAAAACAGTGGAGGTGAGAGCCCACGATTGGTGCCAGTGTAAGTCATAATTTGCTGGAGTATTGCTGGTCTGGAAACATATGTGTGTACAGCTGAAAATTAGCAGACAAATGCAACGGTAAACATGATGATTGTGCTCAAACAAATGTCAGGTAATAATATAGTTGATTGATTTGCATCATACTGTAAAACGCGTGTATAGATTGAAAATTACACTGATCATGAAGGAAGCTGCCAAGCTGATTGGAGGAGAAAATAAACAAACAATGTTAGTTTAGGAAAATTTCTTTTTTGGTACAAACTTTAGCCTGTGTAATTACTCTATTCCTGTGTTTTAGTTTGCCTCCGTAAGGCAATTTAGAACTGTCACAAAGAGAAATGTGGGAAAGGCTTAATAGGAAATAGAGGAGGTTTTTTTTTATTCAAATGTTATCAACCATTGTCACAACTTTTATACTTATTATTCCAATGTATACAAAACAGTGACAATACTCACCCATATCACTATCTGCACCATCTATGGCCCCTTTAATAACTTAAAGCTGCGCTCACACTAGTGAGTGCTACCTGATGTTATATCGGATAACCCTGGGACCAATGTTATACTATGGGGCAGTGCCGAGCGTATATTCTCTCATGCTGATTCGGAATCGATTCACACTAAGTTGACACTTGCATGAAACTAGCAGAATTAGATTCTAGTGTCATTAGCTTAATTGGCACAAGTCTCTCACATGAGAGAACCTACGGCCATTTGAGTGCATCCTTACAAAGTTTCTGGTATGTTGTGTTTCCAGTTATCAAAAAAGTGATAGATGATTTAATCCCTAAACATCCTGCTACTATTGTTCTCTTTAAATTCCATGTGACCCAAATGATATATATTTTTTTTTTATTTTTTACTTTCTATAGTTCCATTCGAGCTCACTATCTAAATTTCCTATAAGTATGTATTTGGATACACTATGATAATGCAGCACTCGGGGTGGATGACTATCGTCTTAAAACTACATAATGTGTATAAATGGTTTGAGAGAAATTAAATAAAATGTATCATTTCTGTTTTCCCATTATAACATTTTGAGATATTTGATATATTATCAGAAAGTTATATGAGCATCCATAGGTATCAATATTCAAAGCCAGGTGTCATAGATCAGTGTCAGTGGAAGGCTGGAAACTCTTAATAGGGCTTCCCTG
>JARQOC010000002.1:406563277-406606903 GCA_033576535.1 Allobates femoralis | reverse complement strand
AGGGCTTCCTGGATAGACTTTGCGCTAGCCACTTTGAGTTACAGACCCCTGCTGTTCCCCTGGCCTTCAGCCTTTAATATTTGCACAGGGTTGTGGACTTTCACTGTGGTTGTTGTGTTGGATCGTGGTATCCGTGGAGTGACTGTTTGCCGATGGAGGGATCTAGCAAAGAGTGATTAGAAAGTCACATAATTACAACAAGGTTAAGGTCCGGCATACAAGGATAATATAAATGTGGGCTGGGTTCAGAAAACTGGAATCGAAGAGGAGCTGAATAACTAGGGTGAACCAGATCAAATGAAACTATAACTATCACCTACCAGCAGTATGCTTGAAGTATAAGAAAGGTGTGGTGCTGTTTTATTGGCCCACAACAGTGAAATTATTACACTTGACGAACAGCACTTATATCTAAACTGACAGACCAGATCTCATTACATGTCCCAGCCACATTAGCTGGTTGGACAGAGCCTACATTGCCCCCTGAGCTTTTGGTCTTTACATCTAATAATAATAATAATTTTTATTTATATAGCGCCAACATATTCCGCAGCGCTTCACAATACAAAGTTAAACATTTAAACAATCATAAGAAATCAATTAGAAAATACAATACAATGCCAAAAACAATACAATACAAAGTATAATATAATACAATAATTAGAGCAAAAAATGGCAACCCTGCTCATAAGAGCTCACAATCTAACAATGAGGTGGGGGTAACAAGGTACAGGTGCTTATTTACAATGATGTATAGTCAACTTGAGGAGATGGGGAATAGATAGGAGCAGAATAAGTGGCCACAACCCATTATTTGTGATCCACTTGAGACGGAGCGGACAGGCTATGTCTAGATGACTGACTAGGGATCATGATAGGCCGCCCTAAAAAGATATGTTTTTAGGGATCGCCTAAAACAAATCTAAGTTGTGGATACACCTAATTTCTTGGGGTAGAGCATTCCAAAGAATTGGTGCGGCTCGCGAGAAGTCTTGGAGTCAGGAGTGGGAGGTTCGGATTAATGCAGAAGTTGAGTCTAAAGTCACTTCCAGAGTGAAGAGAACGGCTGGGGTGATAGACAGAGATGAGGGAGGAGATGTAGGGGGGGGTGCTGCACTGTGAAGAGCTTTGTGGGTGAAAACAAGCAGTTTAAAATGAATTCTATAGTGTGTAGGCAGCCAGTGTAATGACTGGCATAGAGCAGAAGCGTCTGAGTAACGATTAGCTAGATAGGTAATCCTGGCTGCTGCATTAAGGATGGACTGGAGAGGGGACAGGCCATCTTCGCCATCACCAGCACCACCTGCAGAATGAATACAGTGTTGCTTGATGATAGAAGCAGTTGTTGCAGGAGCAGGTCTAGGGAGAGCTGTGATACCATGGAGCATAGATAAAGTTTAGCTAAGGTTTGATATATAGCTTGTTTGGTTTTCATTGTTTTATCTCCTTTCATTCTAATTTAGAAGAAATCTAGGCAACAATAAAGCTTATTGTAGTACAAAATGTATTATGCTTGAAAATGAATTAAAATTTTTATTTAATAATAATAATGTAGGTAAAATTATTATAATAAACATTCAAATATACTTTATTAATGAAATCTGGTTGGAAAAACCATTCATAAACCTTCTACAAGGTGTCCCACTATACTGTGTGTGAAGCAAACATATGTTCATTATCAGTCAGATTTGTCTTCACAATGCATACGGAACCATGTAAGGGAAAGAAGTCATGGCCTGCATAGTGTGCAAGCTCCTAACTGCAGCTGGTGAGGAAACAATGTATCAGATTAGCTCAGAATTAGCTCAATTAACAGCACAGTTGCTAAGCAATGTCAGAATGTCTGGATCAGTGCAAACTCCTCTTTCCTTGGCACAATTATTCTGATCTGTCATCTGGCTCCACACAGCTTAGATCTCTGTTAACCCCTTCTCTGCTATTACATTGCACTGCTCCCTATCAGCTGATGGCCATGCCCACACAGCCATAAAATGCAGTTTTTAAAAGAGCACAAAAAAATGTGAGAAAATAAGTCATGACACAAAAAAGCATTACCTTAGTTGCTGTGTGACCCATCATTAACAACCAGTGCAGTATTGTTTTTTTTTTTTTTTGGATGAAATGACATTTACACTTTAAGAGTTAGTTTAATGAAAAGTTTAGATTTGTCAACATAACATGGTGTAAATTTTTTACAAAATACCTAATAAATAAATATTACCTAATTGATTGAGTTTACCACAATGTTTTTTATACTTACAATATATTTGCAAAATCTGGATAAAACAGTATGCTAAGCGTTATGAGAATGAATGTGACTGTATGCTTATACTATAGTGATTATGTTTACTTTTTATTTCAGCAATGCTGTATATTATACTGTATATTTTTAGCCTTCAAAAAGCATTAGTATCATTTGCCCCAGTTTTTACAGTGGAGGGTGAAATGAAGGCTTAGTATCATGAACCCATTTTGTGGCTGTCAGGAAGGTTTCAGCAGTTTGTCAGTAAACACACCCTTGTGAGTCTGCACTCTGTCAAAGATTTGGTAATCCCTTTAATCTCTGCATTGACTTACCTAACATTATTCTTTTTGCCATTCACTTCTGGGCATTCCTTCTACTTTAGAAGTGCAAAATAATTTAATACCTGGCTTAGCCATTTTGTCATAGTTTTTTCTTCTTAAAAGAGCTGAAATGAGCTGGTCATTGACAAATCGCAAGTTCTGGACCAAACATGGAACATATGTTTTAAGATATTTGGTGTCAAGCGTTAAAGGATTCATTACGTACTATCAATTGGAACTGACTGCCACTTACATATCTGACCTGTGTGCTGAGAGAAAATGTAATAATGCCTACGAAGACTTCAACAGACAATCTTGTAGATGTCACATTCTTATGTATAATAAAACTATTCCCCAATGTATGTTGCAGGGCATGCTATTTTGAGAATTGCAGGCTTTTTAGTATATATTTAAGAATTGACCTGACTAGGGGTATTTAAGGAATATTAAACACCCAGCACAGCATGTACATATAATTAGAATCGAGCAAAATGAGTGATGGGGCATTTGGTCCAATAGCAATGTTGATACTTTATGATACCCAGATTAAAACAGTGCAAACCATTTACTGTGTAGCAATCATTCTACTAAGAATGACCTGTGGAGTCATGAGATAATCACCATGGCAAACTAATCAGTAGAGCACCCAAGATGCTGCCATATGGAAAAGACGTTTGCAGTGCTCTGGTCTGGCTACAATGGAATTTTAACATGGTGGCTTGGTCATGGTTCTAAAAAATCATTTTGCTCAATTCTACATGTAGTACATACTGTGGATTTTCTTAAGGGAATTTGGCACCAATAGAAATGACCACATTATTTTTGTGAATTTTAATTTTTCTTGAATTGTGCAAAAATTGTAATCTAGAATAGGTGAAATTCTTTTTTTTCAATTCACTTCTCACAAATTCAGCAAAATGGCAGTTAGCTGTGGCCACCAATTTGCTAGTCCATAGTGGGCTTGACGAATGTTAAAAAAAAAAAACTCACCTGTCCCGTCACCCTGCAATCTGCCATCTGGTCCCCTCCATTTATTTTTGCCTTCCACCATCGTTCTTATCCATTTTGGTCTGCTTGACTATGCTGAGGTGTCCTCCACTGACTAGGAGTCTAATGCTGCTGCATACCATGCACTTTTGTGGCATCACAACACTACAATATGTGTTGTGCAAAATGTAAAGTTAAGCAGACCTAGTCATTGAGTCAGTCAGGTCGAGAAGGATGCTTGCAATGGGGAAGGTAAATATAATAGGCATGAAGAATTGAACAATGAGCTGCTGGACAGGTGTGCAGTGAGGTGAACATTCATTTTTTTTTTATTATATTTGCTATGCTCTTAAGCCTAAATAGATACCAGACCAGAATAGGGAACATACAATTTGTATAGAATAACTTATATGCTGGTAGAATTCACTGTTAAATTCATGTGGTTTGTCAAATTTGAATCTTGTCTAATTCGATTATCTATGGTCACCAGGGTTATGCTGCTTAATGTAGTAACAGATATCCGGATTTTAGTAGTCTATTACTTGTTTGTCAATATGTTGTAGTTTTTACAATTTATCAGATACTGACAAAGCTGAGTGCTGTGTGTGATAGGAGTCCTAGTAGTCATGAGTGGAGGCCTTACCTTTGCCTACCCACTGCCGATTGACAATTTTTTCATTAGTACTGTGCAGAGAAGAAAGCTGTCAAACAAGTTATGAATATGGACAACTCCACTTCATATGTACATTATCCAGCAGACTCATAAGCTTGGCTTACACTGCAGTAGTAAAGTTATTATTTATTTCAACAGTCTTCAGCTTGATTTTGAGCCATGGCAACCTGATGGATGAACACTCTGTAGGAAGATCGATCTTGTGCAAGCCTATCCACCAGGGTCTTCTGGGTTCCACCTATCCACCAGGACTTTCTGGTTTTCCTCTTTGTCTTGTTCTTTCTATTTTTCCTACCATGATGTCCTTCTCCAGTGTATGCTCTCTTCATATGATGTGTCCAAAGTAGGAAAGTTGTAGCTTGGTGATTCTTGCTTCGAGTGAAGTACAACTTTCTCCAAATCTACTGCACATTTACAATATATGATACACTGCTTCAATTAAGGTCTATGTCACTAATTTATGGGACCCTCATTTAAGACTGCATCAATCTGATGACAAAATCTTTCTAATACCTGTCTAGCATGTAATATGCACTGATTTTCCAGGATGTAAAAAGTTATCCTAAAAGTGTAAAAAAAAATTTCTTCAAAAACCTACAGTACACAGTATTGCAAAATTATCCATTTGCATGATTTAGTTAAATCATGTTGATATTCAATAATAATAAAAACGGATCTACATAAAAACGGATCTACATATGATAGCATTTCTAGGCAGTGGACAAAAACTAAATGGCTAATTATATAGTATTTATAAATTTATAGTATTTATAGTACATATGGCTGTGAGTGAAAAGTGGAGCTACTATTAAAGTGTTCTTCCTTCCAAAAATGAAAGGTTCCTTCTGACTTATTGTAGAACATCCTATACCTCATGGTCCCCCAAAGATCATAATTTCAGGAAAACCCTGTGACATTTTCTGATGTCTTGATAATAATGCCATCTCCTGTGCAACACTAAAGAAATCCTGAAACCATGATTTTTTTGGGGTGCCATGAGGAACACTCCCCTACTGCAAGTGGGAGTAATGTCAGCTACTGCCGTCCGTATTTCAGCATTTAAAAATGGGCTGGATACTTTTCTGATAATCAATGAAATTGTGAGTTATTATTTTAGTGATAGATAATCCATAATTTGTTGAGAAAGATTAAATTTGACAAATATGTGTCTTTTTTAATTTATGCAACTATGAAGAAAGATGAAGATTAGGAGCACTCATGGGCTACTAGTCCCTTCTCTGGCTATGTTCTCAAATTTTAATGCTGGTAACATGGCAGTATAGAAATTGCTATAAGTATAGCAGTCTGGTTGCCGACAAATGTATTAGATACTGTCATGCCGGAGCGAAGAACCACTTGGCATGCATCACAAGAGGGGGGGTAAACCAGGAAAGATGTAAAGGAAGGCTCTGACAATAGGGAGAGGGGAAATGCATCACCACATGAACTTACATGTTGCTGATTCCTGAGTTCCCTTATATCCCTAGATGAGCCCTTATCCCAATGCGTGACCACAAGCCTAGACCCTAGCTGACCCTGGACTAGCCCTGTCTACTACACATGCCACAAGACACTAGTTTTACTACTAGTATAAAGACAACTCTAGGACAGGGGACAAACAGGGAAAACAGATTCAACATAAAATACAATTCTTCTCCATGGAAAGATTCCATTGCATCAGCTGGAAAGATCATCACCGCTTTCTTTAAAGACAGCTCCTTCACAGGTCAGTAGAGAATGAACTATAGCCAGTACAGAGGAGAGCAAGGAGTAGGCATATGTAGCAGAAGGGAGTGGATCGAGCTGGGATTACAATTTCCTGTTTAATGCCAATAGGATAGAAAGGAACCTTAACCCTTTCAGCACTGGATGAAATAAAATAACCTCCTACTCAGGATAAACGACGAGCAGGCACTACAGAGGATCTATGATCAGCTAATCACTGTGACCTTCTGAATTCAGATCCCCCTGAGGTAACATCAGGTCCTTACACACTCGTGACAGAAGCCTAATTAAAGTGGATCTTCAATTAGCAGATGTTTAATATTTGAAACTTTTAATATTTGTTTTTGTAAAAATGATTAATATAACCTTACACCTCCCTAAATTTTATTTGTAGATTATGATATTATTCACAAATATATTTTATATTTTTGTTTAGCTAGGGTATTCAGGATTTTGATGATTACTGATGATATCAGGAGCACAATTTTCTCCGTAAAACAATTAAGTGGTTTATAGACAGTACGATACAAGTTGTTAACTTTTTTCTTGCCAACAGATTCACTTTGCTGTTAACTTTTTTGACTCCCGATGCTTTTTTGGATCAGCTTGCTGAAACTGACTTCTCTTGTAGCCTTCACTATATTAATAAAGAAGTGTTTTGCCGTAATCATATTCAGAAAGTTATTGCCTGAAATGTAGTCAAACCACAGAAGGGAGTGAAAAGAGAGTTCAAGATAAAACAAAAGTTCAGAGAAGACTTTTTAAATCCCCAGTAAGAAAATCTTTCAATGTATGTAATCCCTGGAACCCACACGTACATTAACATATGTGCCTCACACGTCGATTTGAAAAAAATAAAAATCAGTTTTTAGATCTTGAATATGTTGGTAACTCTTTTATTTACTGGTATATCTTCTGTTCTTATTCAAGTATCCCTGGAACAAGTGATGGACCCCTTTATAGGGTGTCTGTTCACACATGCTTAGAATCCTCATTTGGCAAAACTTCAAAAAACACGTTCGTTGTTATTCAAAGGTCTACTTGCAAGAGACAAAATAGTTTTGATTCTTTATCTACCTTCAGAATAACCCAAGTCAAGAATGCATCTTTCATCAATCTTTTCATTTCCTGTCAAGGAATGTGAGAAACTTGTCAGAGTTGCTACAGGTTGTCTCATTATTTACACCAATATTTATCCTAAGAGGTGTGAAGAGTTGAGTGCATGACTGCAATAATGCTAAATATTGGCCTTTTTTATTGTTTGTTTTTGTTTTCCAAAATACCATCCGAAAAGTGGATTTTGTTTTCTTAAGTGTTAGAATGTATCTTGAAGTCATATGGAGGCCATGATTTGTAAAACATTATAAAGTTAGATTTAACCTGTCAAATTAAAGGTCTTTAGAAGTGAGGTAAATCCAGAAAGATTTGGAAAGGCTTAAAGTTTCAGAGCTCTTTACAGCAAGTTCAAATGGGGTTTGTCGAAGTTCAAGAGCAGATGTCACACAAGATCCAATGTTCTCTGATGTTGAAGCTTTTGCAGTATCTGGAGTCTGTTCTGATGGAAACTGACTGAACCAAATGGATAAAATGGTATCAGAAGCAGCAAAGCCATATAAATCAATGAATGCTGTGCTTTGTGTGTTGCTTATGCCTTTCCAGGTCTAAATTATCTGCCCCTCTTTGCTGATGTATAGAGTAACTGGCTGGCCAAGTGTTTATGAACAGTTATCATCCACTACTTTGGATGTTATCAGAGGAAGGGACGCCTGCCGCAGGGCTTGGTCTCTCACCCTTTCTATTACCACCTGTCATTGACAAAGAGTGTGCGGTGAAGCTGCACAGTCACTGAGTACAAGTGTAGATAGTTTCTGACGGCTGATCAAAGGGGAAAACCAAAGGGGCTGATAACAAAGACATGTTTCATGTACTTTTAACTTTGAGAAGCTGTAGCATTTTTGTATTTTTTTCCATAGCATGGCAAATGGAGGTTTTGTGAATACAACATATTCAATTAACTAGTTAAGCAGTTAGTAGTTTATGTTTAGGCAGCAAAGCATGACACTATCACTTTCAATAAAAGAATGTCATATTTATGGATATTCAGATACAACAAAACGTGTGCAGGTTCATGTTTGATTTTAATTTGTTTGGGAGATGTGGTAAAATAAAATGAAAAAGAAAAAAAGAAAAACATATTTTGTGAACTGTAACACATTTAATCATCATAAAGTTCATGTATGCAAATCTGCAACACTTGGTCCACTCCCATCTAATCCTCCATCTCTCAGATAACTCTCTTCCGTGACCCTCTACAATCTGGTTTCTACTCCTTACACTCTACGGAAACTGCCCTTACTAAGGTCTCTAATTATCTACTAATAGCTAAATCTAAGGGTCACTACTCCCTGCTGATTCTCCTGGATCTCTCTACAGCATTTCATACTGTAGATCACCAGCTGCTTCTCACTATGTTCTGCTCTATTGGCCTTGAGGACATGGCTCTCTCCTGGTTCTCCTCCTACCTCTCTGACCGTTCCTTCACTGTACCTTTCATAGGCTCCTCTTCCTCTCTACTTGTCCTTGCTGTTGGTGTTCCTCAGGGTTCAGTCCTAGGCCCCCTTCACTTCTCTCAATACACTGCCCTATTTGACAAACCATCAGTAAATTCGGTTTTCAGTACTATATCTATACTGATGACAACCAATTATACACTTCTCCTGACATTCACCTGGCCTTATTACAGAATACCAGTGATTGTCTGTCTGCTTTCTCTAACCTCATGTCCTCTCTCTATCTAAAACTGAATCTGTCATAGACTGGACATATGTTTTCTCCCTCTACTAACCTTCATAAACCCAATATTGCCATTTCTGTGCCTGTTTCTACCATTACTCCCCAGCATCATGTTTAAATTGGGGTTATATTTGACTCAGATCTCTCCTCCATTCCCTACATCCAATCATTCACTCATATCCCCTACATTTCAAAAACATCTCTTGAATTTAACCTTTTCTTACAGTTGACTCTGCATAAACTCTTAATTTTGTTCTTATTCATTCTCGTTTGCATTATTACAGTTCTGTACTAATCATCCTCACTCTTAATAAATACTCTATGTTAAACAAAACTTTTCTATACACTGCACATACTCCCTCACTTTACAATGAGCCGCTATTTGACTCTTTTAATAATAAAAGAGAATGCAACCAGCCAGTGCTTCTTGCTACTTGCAGCTGGTCAACTCTACAACAGACGTGTGTCAAACGGTCAGACATGCTTAAGTGTCTCCATTGGAGGACCTCCGAGGAAGTCAGGGACATTTTATCAATAGGATAAAGTGGATCATTTGTATTGTACAGCAGAAATTATTATAGTACAGCTGCCATCTTTATAGTGGAGTATAAAGGAGAAAAAGGTTCTTTGTAATAAATAGAATTGCACAGAGTAGTTTGAGATTTAACAGTAGACCTGAATTGTATGGAGCATCACCTGTCATGTGCCTTAAGACTCACAAGGTATATTGTAGTACTTTATTACTACTTTCTTTTAAATATACTGTATTTTTCATATTTTCAGTTTATTTCTATTACTTACTGGGTTAATATTTTGGAAGCTTAAGTAGATCAGTAGAAATTGTTACCATTCCGTCAACTTGAATTTATGCTCTAATCTTCAGCAATAAATGTTTCATAAGAACTAGTTAAAGTAGTGGATACAATCCACACTGCTGTCAATTGAAGAAGCCAGAACAAATAAAATAAAGAAACAGTGGTTTATTCTACGCATTTCAAGCATGACATGCTTTTGAAACGCGTAGAATAGGGGGCGAGGCTAGGCCGTGCATGAAGCCAGCCGCGTGATACAGGAGCTCCCGGTTCCCGGGGAATTAAAGCGGCTTACCAGCATCTCAGACCGGCGGAATCGTTACCAAGTATAGCCGCAAGTCTCCCACACAGGATGGGCAAGTCTAAAACGGGCCAGGCCCTCTTACCTAAGAGGGTGTCGGACTACTTTCCCCCAGGCCGTGGGGCCCAGGATCTGCTTGCTAACATGGCGCCTCCCTCGCCTCGTGCTGCCGGGCAGCGCGCAGAGAGACATCTGCTCAGGAGATCTCCTCAGATTCCTCGGCGGCCCCGAGACCAGAGGACCCGGTAACTCATGCCCAGATGAAGGGGCTCTTCAATGACCTCAGAGCCTCCATACAAGGAGATATAAGGTCAGTAGTGGCGGAATTGAAAGGGGACGTGGCGGAGCTGGGAGGACGCACTGACCACCTGGAGCAGAAGATGACAGAGCTGGTGTCCTCTCATAATGCGCTCCTAGATGAGAATGAACAACTACATCGTCAGCTTGCTACTATTGGAGCGAAACAGCTTGACTTAGAGGACCGTAGCAGGCGTAACAATGTGCGCCTGAGGGGAGTCCGGAGTCGGTGCCCCCACAAGATCTTAGAGCCCTGCTACGTGACTTTATAGCTGAGGTCCTCCCCACCTTAACTCCAAGAGATCTGATTATAGATAGGATCCATAGACTCCCGAAACCACCTGGGATAAAAGCAGACCTCCCAAGGGATGTACTTGGCCGTATTCACTTTGCTGAAACTAAGGAAGATTTCCTGACAGCCCTACGTCACTCTCCTACACTATCTGACCGATTTGCAGATCTGGAAGTATACCCCGACCTGTCCCCAGGCACTCTGGCCCTGCGTAGGGCTTTCAAGCCCTATACCTCCGTCCTTCTGCAACAAAAGATCCCATACCGATGGGGACGGCCTACACGTCTGATCATCCGACGCAACGATGTTACACACATGTGCTTAACCCCTATGCAGGCTGCGAAGTTACTCAAGCAATGGGACCTTCTTCCGTTTTCTCAGACGAAACCTCCGTCACAGGAGCTGCAGGATCGTGATCGTCCAGATCCTGATCACCGTGAACCCCGACTTAATCAGAAGAGGTTGGAAGTGGAATGGGAAGTGGCTTGACTGCACGGCCCCCTCTCTGCCGCCGCCGGCATTACTCTACTATGTTGAATCCCCGGGATCTGATGTCCTGGACTTGGTATTGATCCCTCAGGTGATTGTTTCCCTTTGTTTTTGTTTTTTTTTTTCTTCTTTTGGGAGCCCTGAGGGATTTCCCCACTGAGTGGATTTTTTGCCGCTCTAAGAACTGCTGAATTTTGACTGTTTTTTCCTTTTGTTTTGAATTTTTCTTTTCCATTATTTTTGCCGTTGCTTCGGGTAACGGCTGCTTGAGCCGGTACCATCCCTGCCCCGGCTGGAGTGGCATTGACAGTGCGGTCCCTTAATTGGTTTGAGACCGCACGTTTGTTAATGCCTTTCTGTTTTTTGCTACTTGTTCTTTCCCTACCCTCCCTTTTTTCCCTCAGCTCACTCCTTCAAACCTAATGTCGCACGATGCATTGTATACGTATTAATGTTGTATTTACTTCACTATGCCAATTGTAGTGGTCTCGTTTAATGTGAACGGCTTGAATTCTCCCCAGAAGCGTGCGCTCCTCCGCAATTATCTTAGAAAGTCGCAGCCAGAGATTGTGCTGCTTCAGGAGACGCACCTTCTGGAGAGAGACAACCACCGCCTGGTTTCACGTTTTTATCCTCACCAATTTTTCTCAAATTCTTTATCTAAGAAGGCTGGAGTAGCGATTCTTGTTCGCTCGACCCTAACTTTTGATTTGATAAAGTGTGTGACCGATGCAGAAGGGAGATATTTAGCAGTAACCTGTCGCATTAATGATGTTATGTATACTTTTCTCTCAATTTATGCCCCTAATACAGGTCAATCTAGCTTTCTTAGGTCCCTCCTTGAGGGTCTTTCCCCCTCCATGATGGGCCACAGAGTAATTGGAGGAGATTTCAATGCTCCAATTCAGAGGGCACTTGATTGTTCGACTTCCACGGTCTACCGCTCTGATCTGGCCCCTGTAGTAGCCTCATTCAAAATGCATGATGTTTGGCGCTACTTTCATGGCTCAGAAAGAGGTTATTCTTTTTTTTCTTCTAGACACCGATCATACAGCCGGATAGATTTTCTGTTGCTAAATGACTCGCTCTTGCCATACTATGTAGCTGCTGATATTGATGTGATCACGTGGTCGGACCACGCCCCAGTGTCCATTACACTGGAGGATAAATTCTCCGGCGCTGCTCCGTACCACTGGTCGCTGAATGTATCTATGCTCACCTCATCGGAGAATTGTGAGATACTTGGAGAGTATTTGCAGGAATATTTTCACCTTAACAACTCTAACTCTGTATCGGCGGACACACTGTGGTTTGCCCACAAAGCGGTAATGAGGGGCCACCTGTTGAAGCTGGCTGCACGCTCTAAACGCTTATATAGAGAGGCTCTGGACTCCCATCTTTCCACTTTGCAATCCTTAGAACGTAGTTATGCCGCCTCCCCTGACCCTGCTTTAATAACCGAAATAATGTTAACCCGTTCCAAATTACGAATTTTCTTGCTCCAAAAAGTAGAACACCGCCTTCGCAAGACTAAAGCACTTTATTATGGAATGGGGGATAGGGCGGGCAAGTTACTAGCGAGGAGAGTTAAAAAACTGGAGACTAAATCCAGAATTGCGCAGATTAATTCCCCTTCGGGAGATGTGGTTCGTAACCCCATCCACATAGCAGAACAATTCAAAGATTATTATGACCGTCTCTATAACCTGTCGTCTTCGACCTCAACCCCTCAACCTACCCCTGATATAATTCAAGCATTTCTAGATAGAGCTGACTTGCCTGCTCTCTCGGCAGCTCAGGTGGATGTGTTGAACGCTCCCTTCTCCCAGGCGGAAATTATTAAAACCATTCACTCTGCAAAAAAAATCCTCTGCACCGGGGCCTGATGGTTTCCCTTACCAATATTACGCCACCTTTGCTACCCTCTTAGCCCCACATCTTCTCGCCCTTTTTAATCTTGGCAGAAAGAGGGGGTGATTAAGCCGGAGGGACTGTTAGCGTCAATATCCACAATCCCTAAACCTGATAAACCCCTCGCAGATACCAGTAGTTACAGGCCTATCGCACTCCTTAACTGCGACTTGAAAATTTATTCTAAAATGTTAGCTGAACGTATTAAGTTGGTGCTGCCGTCTTTGATTGGATGGGACCAAGTTGGTTTTATCCCACATAGACAGGCAAGAGACGCCACCAGACGGGTTGTTGACATCCTAGATGTTTTGGAGGGGAGGGGGACCCCTAGTGCACTCTTGTCCCTAGACGCAGAAAAAGCGTTTGACAGGGTGCACTGGGGATTCCTGGCGGGGGTTCTAGACAAGTTTGCCTTTACGGGCAACATCAAGTCGGCAATTCTGGCTCTCTATTCATCGCCTAGTGCGACTGTGAAGGCGGGAGGATTTTCCTCCACCCCCTTCCAGATCACAAATGGAACCCGCCAGGGTTGTCCCCTCTCCCCTCTGATCTTTGCATTAGTGATGGAGCCCCTGGCCGCCATAGCTCGCACCCACCCTTGCATTTCGGGAGTGCAGATAGGCCCGATAGACCATCGAATATCACTCTATGCTGACGATGTTCTGTTCACGTGCACCAATCCTTCATCCTCCATTCCCGCAATAGTTGAGTTGCTGGAGGATTTTTCCAAAGCCTCGTTTTATAAATTAAATTTATCCAAGTCAGCTATTTTTCCGGTAAACATTCCCGTACCTGAACTGAACTCTCTCCGCTCCCTCTTCCAATTTACCTGGGCGCACAGAGGGTTCCGTTATCTGGGCATTCATATCACAAACCTATCTCGCATAGTCCAAGTTAACTGTGAATCTCTTCTATCCTCTATTAGAACAACTCTTGCACAATACTCCACCCACCAGCTCTCGTGGATAGCCAGGATTCATCTGACCAAGATGATGATCCTTCCAAAAATTCTTTATCTCCTGCGCTGCGTTCCCCTACCATTCCCCCGCAAATATCTTAACCTTTTTCAAACAGCTTTGGGTGGTTTTATTTGGAGTGGGAAACCCCATAGGGTGGCTCTCTCCACCATGACACTTCCATATGCGCGGGGTGGCTTGGGAGTACCGGACGTAGCTGCATATTACACAGCTGTAACGCTGGATATAGCTAAAATGTGGTGGGCTGGTTCCCCCCCATCTCATTGGTTACAGATTGAGTCCTGGCTCTCCCTCGACACTCTGTCCGACTTCTACTGGAAATGTATCTTCTTTCTAGTTCGCCCTCACCTGGGCTTCTGCGATCAATGCAGACGGTAATTAGGGTCTGGGCGCTTGTGGCCAGAACACACTTGCCCTTTCTATATAAATATATTACGCTGGGAGCGGTGGAGGCGCGAATGGGCGACTTCTCCCTTCAAGCGTGGAAACAGCAAGGAGTGGTGTTGTTGGGAGAAATCATGACTCAAGGACGACTGGAGCCATTCGATGCCTTGTCAGTGAAATTCTCACTTCCCCCAGCGGCTTTCTTCGCCCACTTCCGACTCAGGCACTTTTTGCATTCGAACCCTATCCCTGTCTGTGACCTCACTACAATAAATCTTTCCCTCCAGTCCCTTTTTAAGCAACAAGGGCCATCGGCACAGGGAGTATCTACTATATACAAGGCTATTTTAGATTTGCGGTCCACAACTAAACTTCCTTATATGGTGAGATGGGAGTCTAGACTTAATTTTGAAGCCTCCTTGGAGCAATGGCAAGCCGCTTCGGGACATGCCGCCCATTTTTCGGCATGTGTGAACCATCTAGAGCAGGCCAAAAAGGTTTCAATGGGATGGTACCTCACCCCAGCGAGGTTGGCTAAATTTAATTCTCCTAGATTTTCTTCCTCATTTAATTGCTGGAGGGGATGTACAGCCTTAGGCTCGGACTCTCATATTTGGTGGGATTGTCCAAAGCTGCACGTATTTTGGAAAGAGGTCGAGACATTACTTACCACCCTGACTGGTTTGCCCCTAGTTCTTAATTCCCAACTGGCACTGTTGGGTATAGATCTTGATACTTTTCCGACTATCCTCCGCCCCATGATCTCAAATACATTAATTGCGGCCCGCATGACGATCGCAAGCCACTGGAAGTCCCCGGCCTTACCTACCCTCTCGGAAATGATCAATAGAATAAATCAGCATTGTTCTTATGAAGTGCTACTCTCCCAAACTCGGTCACGTAAACTGAAGGTCCTAGCGTGGTGGGACCCTGGATAACCTCTTGCCATAGTACAATACCGTCTGATTGTTTACAATGCTAAATCACTTGATTCCGTTGTAGATGCTGAGCTGATTACCCTTTTCCCTTTCCCTCTCTTTTACCCCTTCTTTTTACTTTCTTTAATGATTACATTGTAATCTGTTTAGATATGGTTCTGAACTGTGTTTATGTGTAAGCTTATTGTCCTCTGAAATTTAATAAAAATTATTGGTTTAAAAAAAAGAAACGCGTAGAATAAACCACTATTTCCTTATTTTATTTGTTTTGGCTTCTTCAATTGACAGCAGTGTGGATTGTATCCACTACTTTAACTGGTTCTTACATTCCCACCCCTGTCTTTTGGCTCACTTACAGCCCAGTAGTGGTAATGTATTACCTCCACCTATGGGACTGCAAGTCTCAGCATAATGCATTACTTAAACTCGCTGAATTACAAGTCCCAGCATACACATTTCTGAGTTTATATTGCAGAACACAACCTGCCTCTGCAACATTTACCTGCTATTTGTAATGCTGCAAGCCGCTGCATTACAATAGCTTAAGCTTGACGTTGCTGAAATTAAACCCAATTATCAATAAGTTAAAGAAATGAAAAATGATATTTTGATATTGTGAGCATTATGCGTGTATACTAGAAGACTAGGGTATTGTGGTTCATTGCCCTACTTGAGTTTCACCAGATTTTTCCTCCCCAGATGAAATATGACAAAACTTGAATGAGGCAGTAAACCAGAATGGCATTTTGTTCAATTGATTTTATTTGATCGTTTGTGAGTCTGATAAATACTGTTAGCATGGTATCATGTATTTGCAGCAATTTACTATTGCATTGTGTTCTTTTTCTTCTGTTCGACTAACAAAGAATTGATGAAATATGGTGCTGCATGAAGTTTGTGATGGACAAGATCTTGTATAATATTCTTCCTATTAATAACACCTACAAGAGTGACTTTTAGTATCTTGGTCTTCTGGCATTTTCCCATAGTCTGATTAATATCAGTATATTGTTTTGAATAATGACCGATATCTGCTGTGGCATTTTGGTTATACCCTTGTTGCAAAGGAGCTTGGATTTGGGAAATATGCAAATTGTCACTTCAGGGAGGAAGTAGACGACTCAAGTGTCACCTATTGAAGGTTGCAATCCTAAAAGTCATATTGACTTTTTAACAAACCTTTTAATATGATTTAGGATTCATGCCACATCAGAGTCTAAATCTGCAGATGCTGTATTTCAGGGTTATTGCTCCTCATCAGCATTGCTGCCTTCAATAGGTGGCACTAGTGTTCATTTACTCCTCCCTGAAGTGACAGTTTGTATATTTCCCAGAGGAGCATTGCAGCTAAATGACTCCTCACTGCTGGCAGGCAGATGGATCTCCATAAGGAGAAAAGCTATTCCCCAGACCTCGTCTTAGCCTCCCATACAGCCAGATCAGAACCCATACACTGCACTGATGAGTGGTAATCCCCGAAATGCAGCATCTGCAGATTGGGGCTCTGATCTTGCATAAATCCTAAGTCATATTAAAAGTGTTGTTAAAGGAAACCTGTCACTGGAGTGCAATCTGCAGGCACTATCTTATAGAGCAGGGGTAACTGAGTAGATTGATATACAGTTTTGTTAGTAAAGATTCAGTATAATCTGAGTTTTCATCATTTAAACCCCTGCTCTTTCTGGGATTTTGGGTCCAGTGGGCAGTCCTATCAGTTAGTTACTGCTGTTTCTGTATGCACACTTATACAAGGATAGCTGTCAGTCACTGATAGGACCGCCCACTGGATCCAAAATCCCAGAAAGAGCAGAGGATTAAATGATGAAATCACAGGATATACTGAATCTTTTCTCACAAAACTATATATCAATCTACTCAGTTCCCCTTGCTCTGTAACATGGTGCCTGCAGATTTCACTGCATTTTCATGGTGACGGGTTCTCTTTAAAAGTCAGTTATGACTTTTAGGATTGCTACTTTCAATAGGTGGCACTAGAGTTCATCTACTTTCTCCCTAAAGTGACAATTTGCCTGTACGGTCAAACACGGCCATTACATAGTACATGGCAGGGACACATACATAAGATTATTTTGGCACAAGAAAAAAATAAATTAAATACATCCAAATGTGGAACTTCTTATGATTCCAAGATCTATTGATTAAAATGTACTTTAAAATGAACTTTGTTCATGGAAAAATCCTTTATATAGGCAGCTTTTTTAATGTATTATAAAAGTATTCACAAAATGTATTCTGTATGCTTGTCTGGAAGAAAAATACCATGAATATTCCATTCATTATAGAAATATAATGGGCACTGTAAAATATAATACATCTATAAATAAATTTATATACACTCTAAAAATATTTATCTATATTTGTGAGATACATTTTATTATAATAAGTAAAACTTTGGAGACTCATGTTATGTTTTTTTTTTTTGCAATAGGTGCCTATGATAGGAGTGTGACACTGCTGGAAGTATGTGGTAGCTGGCCAGACAGCTTTGGCTTACGTCATATCTCGTCTGTTGAAAGCACTGATGAGGGTCTTCGTGAACGGTTGGCCGATGCCATGTCTGAATCCCCAAACCGAGATGTGGCGGTATCAGGAACAGGTACAAAAAAGAGGTGTGATATGAGGTCCAAAAATTCTTTTTAAATCCAGCTTGCCACTATTCGCTATGTTTCTTTATAAAAGTTCCACAACTGTTAGAACAATATTTCTTGCTGTATGTACTAAAATGGAAAGATAACTTTTTCTATATTCTCATCTTTATTACATAGATCATAGAAAAATCATGCATTTATTTTAATTTTTCTTAAGTATTGACTGACTTTAGGTGCTTATAGCAGATTACTGACCATTCTTTCCAAAACCTGGGTTACACAGAAACATTGTGATTAATGGTCCCGTCACACGGCACGACCTGGCCAGCGATGTCGGAAGCAATGCGCGGGTGCCCGCTCGGTTCCGACATCGCTGGCCAGCTGTCACACAGCATCGCTGCGGCCGGCGACACCGCAGCGATGCGGGCGGTGACATCGCTCGCTGGGCTGGGCTTAGCCCAGCGAGCGATCCGCAGCAACGCTGCGGTATAGGCTGGATCGCCGCCGACATCGCTATGGCGATGTCACACGGCGCGATCCAGCCTTATCGCAGGTCGCAGGTTGACAGGTTTACGGTTCTTCCCGTAAACCTGTCAACCTGCGACCGGCGATAAAACGCGGTCGCGCCGCGCGTTTACACAGCGCGACGTCGCTAGCGACATCGCTGATACGTCACTTTTTCGGCGATGTCGCTAGTGACGTCGCCAGGTGTGAAGCCACCTTAACGGTATTTCCCTTAATAGTACAACCAATCATATTAAGAGGTTGTAGAGAGATCCTGCAAAAAGCAGCTCTTATTTTTGGACACTTGGTCCATCCATTTATTATGTGCTGTAGATCAGTGTTCCCCAACTCCATTCCTCAGGAGCCACCAACAGTACATGTTTTCAGGATTTCCTTAGTATTGCCCAGGTGATCATTTAATCACCTGCACAGATGATGATTCCAACACTTGTGCAATAGTAAAGAAATCCTGAAAAGTTGCACTGTTGGTGGGTCTTGAGGATTGGAGTTGGGGAACACTGCTGTAGATGACCGTTTGAATCACTCACAATTTGCTGAAGCAGCCGAGCACCACCATCGGCCATTCCATCTCCTCACAGGACCCGCTGGAGAGAGCAGAGAAACCGCTTGTCGGCTTCAGCGCCGACATGCTTCCTCCAGCAGTCATCAGGCTTACAAACGGGGGTTGCGGGGGGAAGGATGGGAGGTCTTCACAACGACGCCTGTTTCGCGCCTCCTAGTGGTACTTACACGGGTTACAAACTGTGGACTAAAGAAACATTGCTACTAATAATAATATTTATTTATATAGCACCAACATATTCCGCAGTGCTTCACAATGACCGTTTGAATAACCACTATACTGGTTTTACTATCAAAAGGGCTTGTCAAGGCAGCCCCAATTTTAAGACAGGCTCTCTGAGTTTTCTATAGGAGTACAAATATTAAGAGTTACACCTAAATAAGGACAGACATAGGCACAATAGGGTCTTATCTTCGTATTAAATGGAAATTTTTTTAAGGCACTGCTCACCTTGTTCGGTTGTGTGCCCCACAACCGGTTAATTCACTCATACAGCTGCTGCAGGACCCACCGTTTCACAAGGAACAACTTGCATAGCTATCTAAAGGAATGAAGATGAGGAGTAGCCCGCGCTGCTGTTTGCAATCTTGTGATTTTGTGGTGTGTTCCTGAGGAAGAATCTGGGACAGCCTCGAAACGCGTAGAATAAACACCTTCCTTTTGCAAGATTCTGGCTTTTCCTTGCAAATAGCAGTGCAGGCTACTCCTCATCTTCAGTCCTTTGGATAGCTAAATATTAAGAGTTGACCGTTGAAAAAGAAAATGTAAAGATTGTTATTGTATTATTGTGTTTAACCCTATTTATGGCTAAGGAAAAGGATGCTAAATGATAAAAAATCAAATACAAATATAATAATGAGTTACTGAGGCCTCCATATTTTCTTGTCTACAGACTGCATTGTGAATATCTTGAAGTCTCCCTAGCTCTTTAATCCCAACATAATCCATCTTTGTAATGTTCAATTACATAGATAAATAATCTCATTTATTTCCATAAATCTAATAAAGTGACCTCCTCACAAGAGGTTAAGAGATGTTACAGACACTTATATATGTTGTGTTTCACAATTATTGTAGAGAAACTTGCTCTCACTTAGTTATGTCAGATAGCAACATTTTATATTACATTGAGGACCATCAGATATTAGATATCACTCTTTAATTTTTACATTATTTTGAATAGCTTTTACTCATATAAGCATTCAAATACGGTAAGTAGAATTTGTTGCATATATGTATTCAATTGGAATGTAATTGTTAAAATACTGGTTGCATTTCATTATATTTGTTTTTTTACCCTTCAAAAATAATTTTCTTCTCAATTGAAAAAAAAAAATACACATTTGATTATCACAGAATTATGATCCAGACCCTCTCTTTCTGTTATATAATAATAAAATATAAGATTTATTCATGTTTATAGCGCTATTAATTCCATAGCACTTTATAGTTTAGTAATATGTTGTCCACCATTGGACAAACCATTGACTCCTTTTTTCAATTGTTCAAAGTGAAAATCTGCTTTTCTTTTTTTTTTTCTTTTTCCCTAAGTAATTTTACAATTTTTTTAAAATTTCATATACAAAAAAGATGTAATAGGTAAGGCATCTTTTAGATGTTACAAAATTAACAAATGTTCAACAATAAAAGTAAAGTTCGGGATCCGTACCGAACACCTAGTGTTCGGGCACAGAGCCCGAACTCATACTTCCCTGGGAAGTCTATGTTACAGTTTGGGTTCAGTTCGAAGGCAGGGGGGCGTAAAAAGAAAGAAAATAGTGATTAAACAGCTGCATTATACTTACTGGCATCCTGGCGTACTCTGGTTTGTACTCCCTACGCTGCTTCTTAACTTCCTGAGTATTCACTGCTGAATTGCGGAACAGCCAATCACAGATGCTGTCACAGAAAGTAGGCATCTGTGATTGGCTGTTGGAGTCATCTGCAATCAGCGCATACATTCTAGCATGGTAAATAAACTAGCATTAACCCCCTTTATTTACTTGAAGAGCCGGGTAAAGTGCTTAAAAAATAGCACTACTAAAGGATGCACCATTTTCAGGGGAGGCTGTTGGCTGCGATTTTCAGCATAGGGTGCCCAGAATGCTTGGGTCTTGCAACGCCTAGAATTCCAGCCCCCAGCAGCCTGGTTTTACCTTGGCCAACAATAAAAAATAGGGCAAAGCCCACTCATTCTTTTTATTTTTGTTATTTATTTAAATAATTAAAAAAAATAATGGTCATCCTTGTATTTTGATTGCCAGCCAATGTAAAGCCAGGCAGCTCGATTTGGCAGTCTGTAACTGTCTGCTTTATCTGTGCTGACAATCAAAACTACAGCAAAGCTCCACATCATTTTTTTTAAATTATTTGTTTTGCAACACTATGATGTCAGTCAATAGTTGAGAGGCCCAACAGCCAATCATAGACGCTGTCACAGAGAATGGACGTCTGCGATGGGCTGTTGGAGTAACCTGAAACTAGCACATACATTTTAGCTTCTACCATGCCAGACTGTATGAACTGATTCCAAATGACTCCAACAGCCAATCACAGACACCCATTCTCTGTGACAGTGTCTGTCAATGGATGTTGTGCCCCTCTGCAACAAATATCCAGGAAGTTTATGAGTGGCCCGGAAGTACAATCAGCTGATGCTGGAAGTATAATGCTTATGTTTAAGCACTGGAAGTTTAGAAAGAAGACTAAATTGGATTTAGGAGAACAACGGATCCTTCTTTACAAACCTTTATTAGGGATTAGTATTCACTACGCGTTTTTGCAGTGGATGTCTGCCTTCTTCAGGTATCACATGAATGCTGAAATACGTTGTGAATACTAATCCCTAATAAAGGTTTGAAAAGAAGTATCCTTTGTCCTCCTAAATCCATCCCCCTCCAACCACCGGCGCATCACAGCCTGCACCATTTGTAACCTTCCTGCCTTTATCCCTCTCTGTGGGTTCTGTGGCAAGAGCAGCCACGGAGATCGAAGGTTCAAACTAGCTGAATTGAGGACCTGTGGTGACATCATTTCCGGTCACATGACCGCCCGGCTACAGCGTTCTCAGTGGCCTCGAACAACATCCGGACACCCGTACACCCATTCTTCTTCCGGGGGTGTACCTGCCCCACTGGACCACCAGGTTTCACCCAATAGCACCCCACTATCTCTAACTTTTGTTTGATATGTTTAAGCACTATCTTCTTTCTTTTTACTGCCACAGCCTCCATCTTATACCTGATGAACATTGGTGGGTTTAACCATCACTGTTAACCTGTTCTGTATATTAGGATTTATCAGTTGTCAGATTACTTTTCATTCAAGGCTTCTAGAGTAGCTACGTTAACATGGCCTGTTCGGATTTATCATCGCATTCAGCTACAATTGATTCATTTTCACCAACCAGCTGATTTCCATTTTGGGATCACTGTGCATGCCTCAGTTAGGAAAGAAGTGCTTTCTTAAAGGGGTTTTTCCCACTAACAAAGTAAATTTTCAAGCTCATTTTAATCATTAGATCCTGAAATAATAATAATTTCCACAATTTGATGTGATTAAAAAAAATGTCCCTGTTCTGAGATAATCTTATAAATGTGGCCCTGCTATGTATTGTCTTATGGCCTTGTCTGACCATACAGGGTCATGGTCTGATCATACCACATCTCCTGGGCAGGGGGAGACATAAAAGAAGATACAGACATCACAGCACGGGATCACAGCTGATTATTTTTGTTTTAAAAAAATGTTTTACCTCAAAGGAAGCATTATAAGAAATCCCATGCTGTAATGTCTGTACACTTTTTTTATTTCCTACCGTCTCCAGGAGATGTTGTATGATCTGACCGTGTCCCTATACGGTCAGACACGGCCATTACACACTATATAGCAGGGGCACATATATCACAGCTCAGGAACATTTTTTTAAACACATCTGATTGGGAACTTCTTATTATTCCAAGATCTATTGAATAACATAAACTTTAAAATCATCTTTGTGAGAAAACACCTTTAATTACAGATATTGCACCAGGATGTCCCTTGTAACAGTCACCTAAAAGCCTGCTAGAATATCTGTAGGGCTACACAATCTCACCAAATAGGGATCACATTTTAGATACAACTGAATTCATTCTATGTAATGTTCCTTATTTGAACAATGTAGTCAAGATTTTGAATTTCTACTTCTGGGTAAGGTAAAAAATGTTTGTACCATGTTAGCCAGTAGATAGAAAAATAATAGAATCTGAGAGTCCTCAGTGGTTGATACCTTTTAATGGCTAACTGAAAATGTGGTAAGCATAGCAAGCTTTCAGGACACTGTGGCTAAACTAGAACTTAGAACTAAAGTTCTAAGATAAGCAGAACAAATTGTATTCTTGTTATATGGTAGTAGTCTGTGGAGAACTGAAATACTTAAATGAGTTCAGGAAAGCAATAAAAGGAAGCGAGGGTGTTCACATAAGAAGTGTCAAAAGTTCATTGTCCTCAAAATGGAGTCTGTTGGAAGATGTGATATCCCCTAATGTCCCTTCAATATATATGAAAACGCCTGAATCTGTTATGTATATATGTACATATGTATGTGTCTTCAGAATATGGGTCATTATCTGCCTGACGAAGGGGCCACAGTGTCCTGAAAGCTTTCTATGTTTACTATCTTTTCAGTTAGCCATTAAAAGGTATTAACCACTGAGGACTCTCAGATTCTAATATTTTACTTCTGGGTATGGCTTTACCCCACAGACTGATATTTCATTTTCATTCCCATGACCCTAAGAATGTAGGCGTTTACTCTGACTCACTAAAAAGCAATCCACACACGGAAATGTGTGGGTAAGATTGGCTGTTTGGAGTAGAAAAGTGCTTCTGTTGGGTGCCCCATTTAATGCCAGCTGGAGATACCCTCTCAATTGATGTATTCTGACGATTGAAGAGTCCTCTTAGGCCATTCTCCTGAATCCTAAAAAACAATGAGAGGTGAGATACAGTAATCATTAGAGACTTTTCATGTCAAAATGACATCCTCCTTCAAAAATGATAGCTTTTTGAACAAGGGCTTCTAGGGGATCCCTCTTTATTAAAGCCCTTAAAATTTGCAGCTGGGTCAATATGTATGGTTTTTCTTATTTTTGCCTCACTAGATTCACATGACATTATTTTTATTTTTACATTACATTGTGAGACAGGTATTAGGTGTACCTCAGGAATTCCTACAAGACAGCTAGCTTATTTGTTTTAGACTTAGGGCTATCCCTTAGATGGAATCTGTCGGCAGATTTTTGCTATTTAATCTCATAGCATGATATAGGGCAAGAGTGCCTGATTCCAGTGATATGTCACTTATTTGGCGGTGTGCTATAATTTGAAGAAATGTTTTATCAGCTAGAGATTATTACTGCCCGACTAGGTCTCATGTGTGCCCCAGTTAGGAGACTGTGTAACCGCACCCCTATCATTGATTAACAGCTTGCCGACAATGTACACTGTACACAGGAAGCTGCCAGGCAGGATCTGGGTGGGGTTATACATTGCCCAAAAATCTTAACTCTGCTACTTTTACAACAGTTAACTCAGGGATTTTTATCAAAAAGCAGTCCAGTAAGTGATACATCCCTCTTGCCCTATATGATTCTGCCCTCAGATTACATAGCAAAGCCTGCTGACAGATTCCCTTTAAATGGTAGCCACCTTTACTTGAGACAGACAGTACTTAATTGAATCAATTAGTTTTCATGCTGTTTTCTTGTTTTTTTTAAATACATTTTATAACCAACAACAACAGATAACTGATATGAAATGTGTAACCTAAGCCAGCTAACAGCATTTACGATTGAAACTTCCTTGGAAATCAATGGACGCAGTAACAGAAATATTTCTCAATGCTATTTAGTAAAATGAAAATATAAGTTATTAGTGTAAAGAAAGCCTATGCTGTGTAGGAAAGTACATTGTGCGCTGCATTTTTCCTTACAATAGTTATTTCCAGAGTACTAGATGGATAACTGTGAGCTTGAAATACATTGTCTAAAATGAAGTTATGCTATTAGAATTGTTTCTTTATTTCAATATCAAAGTGGCTTTATTTTTAATACCATTGGCCTTGATTATATTTCTCAAAGCCATATCATTTTTTCATGTCGGAAGAAAGAAAACGAGCAATCTATGTCAGTGGCGTCCAATAGGAATGAACAAACACATCCTCGCTTATCTAATAGTTTGGTTTTCTGTTTCTTAACGCTGACAAGACACACAGAGTTTTCCAAAATTCTGTGCAAAGTTTCCAGCGTCAACTCCCTGATCTGGAGCGTCTATGGTGGATGGTGGAAAATCCCATCTCAGATGAGATCAGTATTATTGTTATACCAAGGTTTTATGGTTTTATTATTAATTTGTCTAATGACCTAATAGTTCCTTTATATCTATGTCTATCTTTTTTTCATTATTAAATTAAGCACAGCCATGTAACTGCCAGATTTATAATGTGTCGTGTAAGCATGTGTGAAAGTCACAATGAGAATAGGTTTGGCATAGACGATGTGCTGGCAGGGAAACACTAGACATGATTTAGGAAGGCTAGATGTTTTTGCTTTAGTTATTTGTTAGCTTGTGTTTGATGGAGTGCCAGAACCCATTGTCTTTATTGCTGCCTTTTTTTCCACCAGTGGTGAAAACTATGTAATTGCCTTTGTTGTTCATTTGTATTTCATATTTTTAATTAGCTTTTTATGATGTTTTGTTGGACTTGTCAGACGGGTGTTGCAATAACATGATGTGTGCACCTCTCTGACTATAAATGTGTCTCCATGCTTCTATCAATTATGTTCCATGAGTCAACTCCACAATTGCAATATACATTTCATGAAAACTGCAACAGTGTTCTTGTATATATCAAAGGGATCTTTGCACCCATACAAGAAGGACTAGCAGTAGCCCCATAAATCTGAATCATTAACACCTTCCTGACATTTTTCCACCCTTTTTCCAAGAGCCATAACTTTTTCATATTCCTTGTCAACCTACACGTATGAGGTCTTGTTTGTTGAGGAAAATGGGGAAAAGATTCCAAGTGCTGTGAATTTTCACAATTTTTGGGAGGCTTTTGTTTTTCATGTTGTTCATTGTATGGTAAAAATGTACATGATTGAGCACATTATTGACCTTTGAACATGATCAGTACAATTGCAAACTTACATATAGCTTTTTTTAAATGATGAAAAAAAAAATCTTGCTTGCGTACCCATTTTCTGAAACCCATAATATTTTTATTTTTCAGTCCATGAAGCTTTATGAGGGCTATAACTGTCACTGTCACAGATTGATAGTCATTTAAGGAGTTAGCAGCGGGAGACCTTCAGCTCCACATGCTGTTGTTAGAAGCAAGATGATGTCTGTGTAAGACCAAAGACACACTGAGTGAGGTTAATGCAAGATAATCACATGAGTCTCGCGTGACCCACCCTGAACCCACCAACTCTTTGGACAGGAGCACCTCAGCTGTATGTGTTTCTGTGCAGCTGACACACTCCTGTCCAGATAGTTGGCAGCCGTTCCGAGTGAGTCATGTGAGACTTATTCAAGTATCGTGCATGCATCTCAATCAGGGTGTCTCCAGCTTAAGACAGCTATTATTTGCCTGTAAAGATGGAAAGATGATGGCTCAGAAGCTAATGGAGGCTTGACCTTGGATGTACCAATACGTCGAGTGAGGGGAAGTATTTAAAATGGTTCATGAAATGTTGGTTTAAAGGATTTTGAGTTATAAATTCTAAGCAGTAGTTGTTAAACTGAAACTGGGTATATTTGTGAAGGTAAATATATCGGAATGGTGTCATTCACGACTTCCGCAATATTTTATGTGTTTAAGTCAGGTTATTTTTAACAGTTTGTCTGATTTTCCACTATATTGTATATGTTTTGGTCTTTTTTTTTTTTTATATTTATCTGTCTTGTGGACATTACCTTACTGAAAAGGGACATGACTTATTGAGAAAGGGTGTGCCTTATCTAAATATGTGCCAAAATTGTGGTGCACAGCAACAGCTTAACGGCGAGTAATACATGATATAAGGTCAGACAATACTGTGTTAATTTCACTTATCAAATAACCTCAAATAGTATTGTTCTAGAACGTCTATATAATGCTTAGGATTGATAGAGCTTTTCAAGATGTGTAATCTGCTGATCTCATAGGAACTAATGCGTCACCATACCAAATGCAGGCTTTTGAACTGTGTGCTGATAACAAGCTGAATGGTCCCTCTTCTCTTGAGTCCACAGGACATGATGTCTGTGTTTCCTTTGCAGTATCTCAAATTTTTATGAATCTGACCACAAAACAGTTTTGCCTTCATTTATTTTTAAAGAGGTTTGGCCAAGAGAAGACTGGGTTGTGTTAAAGCATGACTTCTACTTTGCATGATAAAGCTTTAACTTGCATTAGTGTAGTGCATGGCAATCTGTGTTCACAGGCAATGATTTCAGGAAGCATTTCTGAGTCGATGTAGTTACTTGCACAACCAAATCATGAGTGTTTTTAATGCAGTACCTACTGAACTTTCATTATGAAATAATCGGTCTTGTACACATAAATTACAGCAGAATCTCTGAATCTTTTGATAATATTATGTACTTGAATAATAATATAATATTTATTCATTTATATAGCGCTATTAATTCCATAGCACTTTACATACATGAGTAATGCTGTCTCTCTTGGAGCTCACAATCTAAACATCCTATCAAGTATGTCTTTACAATGCGGGAGGAAACCAGAGTGCCCGGAGGAAACCCACGCAAACATGGGGAGAACATACAAACTCCTTGCAGATGTTGTCCTTGGTGGGAATTGAACCCAAGACTTCAAGACCCCAGTGCTGCAAAGGCTGCAGTGCTAACCACTTCAGCCACTGTGCTGCCCAAATTAGTGGGATATTCAGCATTTTGCAATATTACATTGAGAAACATTTTTTGAAAATCTTTAAATTTTAGATGCAGTTGTAAAAACATTGGTGAACCTCTATCTTTGTTTCTGTAAGACTCTACCTCTGTAACATGCACTTTTTAAACATAGCCATATTGAAAAAAATCATCTGCAGCTACATTTAATTAGTATTACCTACTTTTCCAGCCTTTTGGTGATCCTGAAAAAATTATTTTGAGCTATTCTGTGTTGCTGTCATAAATTTCTAAATAAATAGATTTTTTTCAAATGAGATGTAAAATGCTCGACAAGTGCATCTCAATAAATTATGATCTATTTCACGTGTGTATTTATGTAAATGTTGATGATTATGGCTTACAGTCAATGAAAACCCAAAATTCATTATTTCTGAAAAGTACAATAATTAGCACAAAACACCTGCCAAGGCTTACTAAGCATTTAAACTGGTCCATTAGTCTGGTTCAGTAGGCTACAGAATCATGGAGAAGACTGCTGACTTGACAGATGTCCAGAAGACAGTCATTGACACACTCCACAAGGAGGGTAAGCCACAAAAGGTGATTCCAAGCAGATTAATGGAAAGTTGAATGGAAGGAAAAAGTGTGGTAGAAAAGGCACACAAGCAACCGGGATAACCACAACCTTGAAAGGATTGTTAAGAAAAGGTCATTCAAAAGTTTGGGGGAGATTTACAAAGAGTTGACTGCTGCTTGAGTCAGTGCTTCAAGAGCCACCACACACAGACGTATCCAGGACATGGGCTACAACTGTCGCATTCCTTGTGTAAAGCCACTCATGACCAATAGATAAGGCAAGAAGTGTCTGGGCCAAGGAGAAAAAGAACTAGACTGTTTCTCAGTGGTCCAAAGTGTTATTTTCATATTAAAGTAAATTGTGTATTTCATTTGGAAATCAAGGTCCCAGAGTCTGGAGGAGTGGAGAGACCACAATCCAAGCTGCTTGAGTTCTAGTGTGAAGTTTCCACAATCAGTGATGTTTTGGGGAGCCATATCATCTGCTAGTGTAGGTCCACTCTATTTTATCTAGACCAAAGTCAGCGTTGCCATCTACTAGGAAATATTAGAGCACTTCATGCTTCCCTCTGCCGACAAGCTTTTTGGATATTTCCTTTTCCAGCAGGACTTGGCACCTGTCCACACTGCCAAAAGTACCAATACCTGGTTTACTAACTACATTATCACTGTGCTTGATTGGCCAGCAAACTTGCCTGACCTAAACCCCATAGAGAATCTATGGAATATTGTCAAGTGGAAGACGAGAGACTCCTGGCCCAACAATGCAGGCGAGCTGAAGGCTGCTATCAAAACAACCTGGGCTTCCATAACATCCCAGTAGTGCCACAAGCTGATTGCCTACATGCCACGCCGTATTGATGTAGTAATTCATGCAGAAGGAGCCTTTACCAAGTATTGACCGCATTTACTGTACATACTTTTCAGTAGGCCCACATTTAGGAGTTAAAAATCATTATTTCAGTTGGTCTTATATAATATTTTAATTTTCCGAGATAATGATCTTTGGGTTTTGATTGGCTGTAAGACGTAATCATCAACATTAACATAAATAAACACTTGAAATAGATCACTTTGTTTGTAATGAATCTACATAATATATGCATTTCACTTTATGTATTGAATTACTGAAATAAATGAACTTTTTTATGATATTCTAATTTATTGAGATACACTTGTATGTTCTATTTTGAATAAAATATGACAATAAGGGATTTCCAAATCATAGCATTCTTGTTTTCTAGACATTTTACACAGCTTCCGAATTTGAGGGGAATTGGGGTTGTCAATTTAACAGCTAATTATACATTGCCTTTCTGCTAGGCGTAATGAAACCTTTAAAATTCATACTCCTTCTTATTCAGCACTACTGCCTAATAATTCTGGAACCACTTGTGGCCCCTACGTCCAAGCATTTGCTCCGTAACAAAGGTGTAGATATTACTGCTCCCCAGTGATTCAAAGCAAAATGCAATACAGCTGGCATTTGTCTTTTAGTTCAGCGACATAACACTACAATTAACACACCAATTGTTGTTTGACATTTTTTACACTAAGATTTTTTTGCTATAAATTTAGTAATACATTTCATTTCATTTTTTGTCATACACTGTTTTACATATAATATATGACTTATGATTCAAGTAAAACAGAATTTCTTTGGAATTTAATTTTGGAATCTGTGATTAGCAATGGAGGCCACCTGTGATTTAAAACAGCATGAAAAAGTGGTGAGTCTTAAATAAAAGAAAATCATCGAATGATAGAGCCAACAATTGGACAGGGTGATGTATGAGGGAAACATATAGAACTGCTGTTTTATGTGAATTGAAAAAATACATAAATTACAAAAGAAAACTGCAATGAATAAGCATATGGACTCAGTGGGTAAAAAATAACACCAATAAATAACAACTAAAAATAATATTATTTCATGCGCTGAATGTTTCCTTTTTCACTTAAATCTTTAAGGAAATCAGTAGTCAAGTCATTATTGTTGCTGTTCACTTAGCTTGTGAGCTATTGACAGGCCTTTATTTGGACTTTTTGTATGACTCTAACCCTACACATCATGTTGGTTCAAGAAAAAGATCAGGGCATGTTGAATTACAACATCTATTTTTTTTTCTTCTGCTAACAAGAGATACATCACCAAGAGGGATTCCTGATGCCTACTTGGCTCACCCCTTTGGAAACACATGGATGCTTGGTTAAACCAAAAACAGATAAGTAAGTGAAACTCTGAAGAGGTCGTTATCAGCAGAAGTGTCAACCACTGCCGTAGATGTATGGGTACTGTGATGGGGTTACTCACTCAGCTTGCTGCTTGAGGTAATAACAGGAACAATTTTGCTTAAAAAGTCCAGACTTTTATTCAGCAACACATAAACTGCTCTTCAGGAACATAACACAAGCCCTCTTCAGGCTCCAAGGAACATATATAATAGATAATAATATTTATTCACTTATATAGTGCCATTAGTTCCTTATCAGCAACACTCATCAGGCTCACAATCTAAATTCCCTATGAGTATGTCTTTGGAGTGTGGGAGGAAACCAGAGAACCCAGAGGAAACCCATTAAAACATGGGGAGAACATACAAACTCCTTGCAGATGTTGTCCTTAGTGGGATTTGAAACCAGGACCCTAGAACTTAGAACACTTTTATCTGTGAAGAACATTTCCTTTAAAAATGTTAGTCTGAAATCCCTAACATATAGTTATCTTATGAAAACATCTGACTACATGTCATATTTCTAAAAAGGGGTATATAGTGTTTCTATATACCATATTTTTCAGATTACTAGACACACTTTTGTTCCCCCAAATATTGGGGGAAAGTGGGGGGTGCGTCTTATAATCCGAATATACGGATTATACTGCAGGGGAGGTGAGGGAGCTCTGCAGCCTGTCCGGGGGCTGGGGGAGGCTGGGCGGGCTGGGGCAGACTGCAGTAGGCAGCAGAAGATCTCCTGCTCCCGCTCATATAATGTGCACTGAAGCTGCCCATCACCGTGGTGCTGAAACCGAACCACGGCGATTGGCTGGGGAGCAGTGCATATTATATATGCATGCGCCCCCCAGTGATGGCACATGCCCCCCCCCCCCGTTTGATATGGCCCCCATGCTGCTGCCCATACTAAAATAAAAAAACTTTACTTTCCTCCTCCAGCATTGATCTCCAGGTGTCTCCCCGCTCTCCCTGCTGCCGCTGTGATCGGGCACGCAGAGATGAATTCACTCTCTGGTGTGCCGATCACATGACCAGCATTACTGAGAATGAGGAAGTGGAGTAGCGCAGCGGCAAGTAGGCATGGAGGACAGCGCTGGAGGAGGGTAAGTAAAGTGTTTTTTATTTTACTATGGGCTGCAGCATGGGGGCCATAGCCAGGACAGGCGGGACGTGTGCCAGCCAAAGGGGATGTGTGCCAACCAAAGGGAATGTGTGCCAGCACAGGGGGACTTGTGCCAGCCAAAGGGGGACGAATACCAGTCAAAGGGGACGTTTGCCAGTACAGGGGCACTTGTGCCAGCCAAAGGGGGGGTGCCAGCCAAAAGGGACATTTGCCAGCAAAGGGAGGCATGTGCCAGCCGAAGGGGGATGTGTGCCAGCCAAAGGGGCATGTGCCAGTCAAAAGAGACGTGTCTTAGCACAGGGGGACTTATGCCAGCCATAGGGGACATGTGCCAGCCAAAGGGGAAGTGTGCCAGCCAAAGGGGACGTGTACCAGCCAAAGGGGACATGTGCCAGCCAAAGGGGACATGTGCCAGCCAAAGGGGACATGTGCCAGCCAAAGGGGACGTGTGTCAGCACGGGGCACAGGGGGACGTGTGCCAGCCAAAGGGGACGTGTGGCAGCACAGGGGAATGTGTGTCAGCCATAGGGGATGTATACCAGCCAAAGGGGATGTCTGCCAGCAAAAGGGGATGTGTGCCAGCCATAGGGGATGTGTGCCAGCCAAAGGGGACATGTGCCAGCCATAGGGGACGTGTGCCAGCCATAGGGGACGTGTGCCAGCACAGGGGGACTTGTGCCAGCCAAAGGGACATGTGCTAGCCAAAGGGGACGTGTGCCAGCACAGGGGGACGTGTGCCAGCCAAAGGTGACGTGTGCCAGCCAAAGGGGACGTGTGCCAGCAAAGGTGACGTGTGCCAGCCAAAGGGGACGTGTGCCATGCAAAGGGGACATGTGCCAGCCAAAGGGGATATGTGCCAGTACAGGTGGACGTGTGCCAGCACAGGGGGACGTGTGCCAGCCAAAGGGATGTGTGCCAGCCAAAGTGGATGTGTGCCTGCCATAGGGGATGTGTGCCAGCCATAGGGGATGTGTGCAAGCCATAGGGGATGTGTGCCAGCCATAGATGACGTGTGCTAGCCATGGGGGACGTGTGCAAGCCATGGGGGACATGTGGCATTACCGGCGGACGTGTACCAGCACAGGGGGCTATATGCAATATAACGGGGCCATATCCAGATTAAGGGGGCTAATTGAAGATGGGGGGGCTATATCCCAGGATGAGGGACAATGTACCACGATGAGGGGGCTATGAGGGACATATATCCTATATGATTTGTTAGACGTACATATAGACGGACCATTTCACATTAAATATTTTTTTCTCTTTTCCTTCATCAAATTTGGGGGTGCATTTTATAATTAATTGCATCTTATAAAGCGAAAAATACGATAGTTTCCTGTACTGACATTAAATTTTTAGACATCAGAAGCCTAATGGCCATCAACATATATTAAATTTCCTATTTTCATCTCTAGGGGTAGCTAGTTCTCCGGCAGTGTTGAGGTGTCTAGGGCATAGTTAGTTACATCCCACGGCTACTTCTAGTTGCGACATTAAGTCAGGTGTTGCAGTCAGTATAGTTACCAACGACTTCTGTGGAATCTTTATGTTACTCCTAAGTCATCAGATCACAACAGTACAACTGGCCAAAAGAGTTAAAATCAAGTTACATGCATCTCAGAATAAGGGAAGAGAAGTGTTGAGGATGTTGTTTTTTTTTTTCTTCCCTCTTTTTCTTTGGATGACTGTGGAGTCTTGTGCCAGTATGACTGTTCAGGAACTAGCTTCTTGTTTAGACCAGCTTGCTGCAAGGGTACAGGGAATTTCTGATTATATTGTTCAGACTCCAGCTTTGGAACCAAAAATTCCTACTCCGGATTTGTTTTTTGGTGACAGGTCCAAATTTTTGAGTTTCAAAAATAGTTGTAAATTGTTTTTTGCTCTGAGACCTCTGTCCTCTGATGATTCAGTTCAGCAGGTTAAAATAGTTATCTCCCTGCTGTGTAGTGACCCGCAGGATTGGGCACTTTCTCTCGCCTCTGGGGATCCAGTTTTTCTTAATGTGAACTCCTTTTTTCAGGCCTTGAGTTTACTTTATGATGAACCCAACTCTGTGGATCTGTTGGCTCTGTCTCAGGGTCAGGAAGCGGCGGAATTGTATTGTCAGAAATTCAGAAAATGGTCAGTGCTGACTAAATGGAATGATGATGCTTTGGCGACACTTTTCAGAAAGGGTCTTTCTGAAAGATGTTATGGTGGGGTTTCCCACGCCTGCGGGTTTGAACGATTCTATGTCTCTGGCCATTCAGATTGATCGGCGTCTGCGGGTATGCAGAACTGTCCGCTCGGGATTGTTATCCTCAGAGCAGATTCCTGAGCCGATGCAGTGTGATAGGATTCCATCTCATAGAGAACGACAAGGATTTAGACGCCGGAATAAGTTGTGTTTTTACTGTGGTGCCGCTTCTCATGTCATCTCTGTTTGTCCCAAGTGGGTACAGAGATTTGCTGGTTCATTTACCGTCAGTACTGTACAACTAAGTTCTTATTATCTGTGCCTCTGCCTTGTCATCATTTTCTGTCATGGCATTTGTGGATTCAGGTGCCGCTTTAAATTTGATGGATTTTGAGTTTGCCAGGCGTTGTGGCTTCCCTATGCAGCCGTTGCGGGACCCTATTCCTTTAAGGGGCATCGATGCTACGACTTTGGCTCAAAATAAACCCCAGTTTTGGACGCAGTTTACAATGCGCATGGCACCAGCTCATCAGGAGGATTGTCGATTTCTGGTTTTGCATAATCTGCATGATGCGGTGGTGCTGGGCTTTCTGTGGTTGCAGGTCTATAATCCTGTGTTGCATTGGAAGTCTGTGTCTGTAACTAGCTGGGGTTGTCAAGGGGTACATGATGACATTTCTTTGATGTCTATTTCCTCTCCGCCCTTGGAGATTCCAGAGTTTCTGTCTGATTTTCAGGATGTTTTTGCTGAGCCCAAGTCCAGTTTTCTTCTGCCTCATCGGGAGTGTGATTGATTTGGTGCCAGGCTGTAAGTTTCCTAAAGGTCGTCTTGTAGTCCGAATGTACTGAGGGTGGGTTCAGGGGATGGTGAGGGCAGCTCTGGAGTGTGTCCGGGGCTGGAGCGCGCTGGCTGCGGGCTGCAGGAGGCAGCAGGAGGTCACGTGCTCCCACTCATTTAATATGCAGTGCACCCGCTGTCCATCACCACGGTGCTGAAACTGCACCGCAGTGATGGACTGGGGAGAGGTGCATATTACATTGCCTGCGCCCCCCCAGTGATGGCACATGCCCCCCCATACTAGATATGGCCCCCCATGCTGCTGCCCATAATAATATAACAACCACATTACTTACCTTTTCCAGCGGTGTCCTCCTGTCTCCCTCCGTGCCGCTGTGCTGCTCCACTTCCTGGTTCTTCTCTGTAAAGCGGGTCATGTGATCAGCTCAGCAGAGTGATATCATCTCTGCGCGCCCGATCACCTCACCTCAAATTTTAAAAATTGCCACGTTGCATGCCTGCTCCTGTTAATACACTGGCACCAGCTATGTCTGTAAAGATTTGTGTCCTGTGAAATTGGGCAGTTGCCCACGAAATGCGTTGACCAATAAATCTGATTGTGACCATTTTGTTAGCCTTGTTCTGGAATGTCATCACCCGATTGACAGCACATGTTTTTAACCCTTTCCTACCTATCCTTCTGAATTCTGTTAACTGTCAGTTCCATGCAGCACACCAATCAAAGCTCTAACAGTGATTGTGACTCTCACAACTGTCCCAGGTGAGTGGCTCCCAGAACATTCATTGTACACTGTCCCCTGGATAAGACCCTATATGCGCTTATCTCCTCACTTTTAGCTTGTGTAATACTTCCCATTATGATAGTTCTGTTTCACATCACTTGCATTATTACTGCACTATTCTATTTATGCCTTTTTGTGTATAATTATGTGACTCTTCGGATATTAGATATTCTGTTATACTGATGAAGAGACCTCAGTAGTCTCAAAAGCTTTGTTATGGGATATCATCTTTTCAGTTAGGCATCAACCACTGACTGTGTCATGAGTAAGACTGCTTAGTGCAGTCGAAATGCGTCGACTGGGTCATGTCCACCATGTAAATTTTTTTTTTGTATGCACTTTATTTTCTTTTAAAAAAGAAAACGAAAAGAAAAATCCAGTCCTGTTGAGCCGAACTCTAATTTTTTCTATTATCTTATATGTAAATTAGTTATTTTATAGTCCTAAGCACAGTTATATTATGCTCCTTCTTTATTAATCAGGTAAAGCATGACTATACCAAAAAGTGCTAAAGCTTAAGTGTAAATGTTTAAAAAGTAACCAGATTAGACAATTTGCCATTTTCAAGTCAGTTTTAAATAGACATTTTTCGACTTCCGGTTCCGGCGCCTTCATGGACGGTCGCAAGTGAGGCAGATCCGGAGCCTGCCACAATCCTCACACTTAATCCCCAAGTCACGGCGCCTCCTGCCTCTCCCGCAATGAGTGGCGATAGAAGCGGCGGTATGGCGATGATGGATTGGTATGTGACCAGAGGGGGGGGAAGGAGTCTCCAGCGGCACAGACCGCACGATGATGGAGGGAGACGCCGCGAGGAGGGTAATGGCGCCTGTGGCAGGGCAGGAGAGACCTATCTCTGAGTCACGGCCAGAGCAGGAGGACATGGAAAGGAGCGATGGGGGAGCACATGCAAAGGAGTCAGCAGAGAGACAGGGGCACACACTGGTCCCAGCACAGCATGCTGCAGAGGGGAGAGAAAGAGCTTGTGCTGTGGAAATATCCACACAGGAGATCACACAGCAGGCTATAAACTATAAAACACTGGCTGAAAGAATAGCACACTACTTGCTGGATGACTTCAGACAAGCAGTTTCAGACCTGATTGTCTCATCAACCCAGGAACTCTCCACTAAACTGGGACAACATGATCATCAACTGCAGGAAGCAGAATCCAGAATAGCAATGGCAGAGGACAGAGTTACATATCTAGAACAGCAAGTACAGGCTTTGCAGAAGCAGGCAACATTCACAACGAATAAGCTAGAAGATATAGAGAACAGGGCTCGCAGGAGCAACTTAAAAATAGTTAGCCTCCCCGAGAGTGTTTCCCTGGGACAGCTAATAGAGGTGTTTGAAGTGGAGCTTCCAAAATCACTAGGGCTGGCACATAGGTGCAAAACTGAACGTGCTCAAAGAATTGGACCCCCAAGGGATCCCCCTCAGGAGGAAGGAGGTGGTAGATCTACACAAAATAAAGATACAAATAAGCCACGCCATGCCATAGCTAAGTACTTGAATCATAGAGACAAGGAAGAAATCCTGCGGGCTTACAAAGCTAAAAGAAACCCTCTCGTGATCATGGGCTATAAAACTTTACTATTTGCTGACTACTCCATAGAAGTGACCAAACACAGGAGAGCCTTCAGCGAGGTGTGCACCACCCTGTATAAAAGAAACATACGTTTCCAGCTGAACTATCCTGCAACCCTGCGCTTTCGGTCGCCGGAGGGGGGGATGCTATCATTTACAGAACCCGAGGAAGCCATGTCAATGATTATGAGGAACAATAAGTCACCCAGATCACCTTACACTGGCAGATCAGGCCCAAACAGCCCGAAACCTGTGGACAACGAACCGGATGAAGCTGCTGAATCTAACCATTCTCCGAGCCGAGAACAGGACTCTGTGAGGAAGTATAAGTTACGCTCTGACACCTTATCTGATGAAGGACATATGAGATCCTCTACCCCAAGGCAGCATAGACAACCAACCTTCAGGTGGAATAAGAAAAAAACAGGGCAAACTACATGACTGCAATATCAGAGATGAGGATTTATCTGTTTCCGTCCTAGGTGTCTTGGACTTGTGTCGGCCTCCCTGAAGCTAGAAATGGGGCTGATACGGATGAGGAGGGAAAAAGAAAAAAGAAAAAGGAATAATATTATTTCTTTTCCCCCACCCTTTTTTTTTTTTCCCCTATCTTTCCGCCACGAGATCAGCTACTTTTTGAACACATGCATTAAATTTGGATTCTCACAAATTCAGCTGACGTGGTGGAAGTATGTCCCAAAAGACAATAGTTTTTATTGACAATCTAAGACTCGGGATCAGGTATATTCTTGTCTTTCTAGGTATTACCTCACGTTTAAAACGGGGATTGTTGGGGAGTTGGGTGCGTTTGTGATTAGTTCCAGAAAGGAAAAAAGTGAAGTCACACGATGATATTTTGGGGGGGAAGGGGGGGAGAGGGGATGGGGTTTCTGGGGGAGAGGGGGGGGGGAAGTTTGATGTCTTTATATTGGCAATGTGTCTTGCATACAACCATGTGAATCGTTTGTTCAATTTAGACAATGCTTGTAGTCTGGGAAAGTCGAATCATATAATGCTGCTTGATATACCTGGTCTTCAATTTAATCTATTTTTTCACGGGAATTATGGTTAGGTGGGTCTGGTGGAATGTGAAGGGGCTGCGTTCCCCAACGAAACGCATGATGGTTCTTCGTCATCTTAAGCGATTACACATAGATGTTTCCATGCTCCAGGAGACCCACCTGACATCTGATGAGTTTTTCAGATTAAAGAAGTTATGGGTGGGGGAAATTCATGGATCCAGTGCTATAAATGGGAAAGCTGGAGTTCTAATACTTATAAACAAAGCCCTGGCGTGCTCGGTGCTGTCTTCTGATAAAGATCAAGAGGGTAGATTTATACATTTGACTATTCAAATACAAGATGATACATTCAGTATTTACAATTTATACGCCCCCAATGTGGCCCAAAAGGCATTTCTTCAAAAGATACAACATCACATCTTGACTGATCAGGTTAATAACAGATTAGTTGGAGGAGACTTCAATATGGTAGCAAGTGAAGTTGAAGATAGGAAGCATAGCAAACCTTTGGCAACCACAACCCGTAGAGATACCGCCTCGCCTGGAGGGAGTTTCTTGGAAAGTTTTTTTTGCTGATTGCAATATGAATGATACGTGGAGAACACTACACCCTTTTGAACGAGAATACACTCACTACACACACGTTCACGGCTCATGGTCTAGGCTGGACATGTTCTTCACCTCACCCTCGAACTTCCAAAGAGTGACGGGAGCTATGGTGGAGGATATGGTCATAGCCCTCTAGTCATGGAGACAAGAGACAAATTTCAAAAAGGAACAGATTTTTTATGGAGATTCCCTGATACTCTGATACTCTGACACGCGAGGCCGACTTTGTCAATTGTTTAAAAGAATGGTGGTCTGACTTCACTGTTCACAATGAAATACATCGTTCTGATCCCTCTCTTTATTGGGAAACGGCAAAGGCTGTTCTACGGGGCCATATTATGGCATACAGTATGAGACAAAAAAAGGGTCCGAGAACAATATGTAACAGCTAGCAAAGCAGTAAGGGAAGCATACTCCATATATAAAATGGTGATGAATGACCCAAATAAAGAGAGATGGTTGTCGGCTAAAAAAGAGTTTGACTTGTGGGCCGGGAGGCGGGAAGATCTCTATAGAAACAGATTGGAACTAGACCTACACAGGTTCGGGGATAAGGCCGGGCGCTTGCTGACAAGGTTAGCCAAGGGTAGACAAATTTCTACTCCAATAAGACTGATAAAAGATAAATATGGAAGGATTCTTTCCAATCCTAAAGACATCGCTCATACATTGGGACAATACTGCGCTTCACTATATAGAGGGTGGACATGAGACGGAGGGGGAGACATGGTTGAACTCGATTACATTACCTAAACTATCAAATGAAGATGCTCAATTCCTAAACAGACCTATTTCGGTAGAAGAAATAGAACTCACTATCAAACTATTAAATCCCGGCAAGTCACCTGGCCCAGACGGTTACAATGGAGCCTTTTTCAAAGCATTAAAAGACCAAATCTCCCCTATACTTAAGGACCTATTTAATAGTACTCTCCAAGGAACCCCAATCCCAGATAGAATGAATATGGCCCACATAAAATTGATCCCCAAACCGGATAAACCACCAATGGACCTGGCGAGTTATAGACCCATTTCGCTTATCAATCAGGATCTCAAACTTCTCTCAAAAATTTTAGCTGACAGACTGGCGCAGATCCTTCCCAAACTGATCCTACCCCATCAAGCAGGTTTTATTAAGGGTCGCTCAACCGTTAATAACATCAGAAAGGCAATGCTTCTCTTGGATGTAGTGGGAAAACAGTCTGAGGAGAGGAAGGGAAATCCAGCCATGATCACCCTTGATGCTGAGAAAGCCTTCGATAATGTAAGGTGGTCATGGCTGGATCGTGTTCTAGACGCTATTGATATGAAGGGCCCTTTTTGCCAATTCTTGAGATCTCTATATACCAATCCGAAAGCATGCATCAGCATCCCGGGCTTTCTTTCAGAGACATTAAGTCTAGAGAAGGGAACACGCCAAGGTTGCCCACTTTCACCACTGCTCTTTAATCTCGCGGTGGAGCCTTTGGCAATCTTTATGGAATCACATAATTCTTACAAAGACCTTAAAGTGGGTAGCAAGGAAGTAAAATTATCACTCTTTGCGGATGACATTATACTTTTTGTTCAAAACCCAGTGAGAGATTTACCGGCTATATTGGCAGATATAGAATGATTAGGGAGATTGTCAGGCCTTAGCTTAAATAAAAACAAATGTGAAATCTTATTTATTGGAAAGGATAAAGGAGGTGGGATAGGGGACACACTATACGGAATCAAAAAAGCTAAAGACAGTGTTAAATAGTTAGGGGTTCACCCTGTCCGGGTGGAGAAACCTTCCCTTGTCCTTGTTAGGACGTTGTCATCATATCAAGATGATTAGCTTCCCTAGGTTGCTCTACCCGTTACAGACGATTCCAATGCTATTGAAACATTTAGACGTTAAAAAACTAAATACAATTTTCTCAAAATTTCTTTGGAAAGGAAAACGAGCAAGAATAGCTATAAACACCTTAATACTTGGTAGGGAAGACGGTGGACTTCAGCTTCCAGATGTCAGAGGATATAACCTGGCCTGTTTACTACGCAATGTACTAGATTGGGTTAAGAAGACAAGCAGATTTTCTGACATCACACTAGAGGGCGAACTATCAAAACCCTGGGACTTGTCTGCTCTATTACACTCATCACTTTCACAACTGCCTCATAACATCAAGCATTCGACCATATATAGAGATACGATAGCGGCCTGGAAAGGGGTTAGGAAAAAACTAAAGCTCTCCTGGAAACTATCTAAAAGACTAAACCCTTGGGCATGTCCTGGCTTTAAATTGGGACATGAAAATAAATTTTTCCAAACCTGGAAATCTAGAGGTGTTACAACCATGAGTGACCTCATGCATGTAGGGGAACGAAGGTGGCTATCAGGAAAGGAGATCTTAGCGAAATACGAACTTCCCAACTGGCACATAATACAATATCATCAAATACATTATGCACTCATGTCCCATCTGACTGATATTTCAGGAGAGCTAAAACATTCTCTATGGGATGAGTTACTAGAAAAAAAAGTGAGGGGGATATATCTATAACACTACTTTACAATAAACTACAAAACGTCCTAAAACCAAACACTTCAGAAAGGTTGTTTTCCAGATGGAAGAAACATTTCAATGATACTGATCTGACACAGAAAATATTGGAAGGGTGGGCGACAGTCAGGAAATACATAACCAATGAAAAGTGGAGAGACTCTCAGTTTAGACTGATGCACGGGTCTATTCAGGGTTTCAATATTCCCCCATCGCCAGAGAACCAGGGGAGGTGGCTACACTGCCCCAAATTCAAATCTTACAAGACAGACTTGGAGCATGGAATATGGCCATGCGGGAAAACGAAACATTTCTGGGAAGGAGTAGTAAAAATGGCCTCGAGGCTTATTAACACTGAAGATAGATTGAATCCACTGCTATGGTTATTTCACTATAAAGATGAGGGCTACAACACCCGTCATCCACACGTCCTATTTCACACAATTTCAATGGTTGCAAAGAGACTCCTTCTTCAACATTGGCTTAATGATCTGGTACCGGGTCTGGACATGGTGAGGGACAATCTGAAAAAGGTTCTATCACTAGAATCAATAGAAACACTTAGAAATACAGACAGTCTGGCAAAGACATTTTTTGCCAAATGGAGACCATTTATTGAAGGAGAACTGACAGATTCAGAAATCATACTTTTTATGAGACCATATAAAAGTACTGCATGGTACGCCTTGGAAGACCTGGGAGGCACATTGGGAAAGTTGAAATGTACTGAATGATCGAGGTAGGGGGCCCTTTTAAGCAACAGAATTAAATTCAGTACTCATCTTACATATATATTTCTGATTCCATATTCCAGATATCACATACCAACCAGACATCTGACAACACAAGGTACACGAATGTTTTGCCATAAAAAAAAAGAGACATATTTAGGGGTATGATAAGGGGGGGATTGCAAGTGGGTTATTTAATTAGTTTTACCTTCCATCTTTAAAACTATGTACTGTTGATAATATTTCAATTCGAATTGCAATTAGTACTGTGAAATGTTTCTTGACTGACGGTAAATGCTATTTCATATATCCTGTTTTGATGGTTCCAGATTTATCTATATTGTTGTAAAATACATGTTAAAATCAATAAAAATAAAAAAAAATTAAAAAAAATAGACATTTTTCTAAAGCCCCAGTCAGACATAACGATATCGTTAGAGAGATCATTGTAACTGTGACGTTCCAACGACCTCTCCAGCGATGTAGTTCTGTGTGACACTTTGCAGCGATCAGGCCCCTGCTGTGAGGTCGCTGATCGCTGCAAAATGCTGCGGGTCATTTTTTGATTGTTGGTTTCCCGCTGATCAGCACGCATCGCTGCGTGTGACCGCGAGAAACCAGCGATCAGTGACCTCACAGGGCTGGTTACTATGGTAAACACCAGGTATCCAGGCAGCGTACGCTGCCTAGATGCCCGAGGTTTACCATGGTTATCAGCGTCCTCCCTGCTTAGCACTGCCTGTAAGCAGGGACAACGCTGGTAACTATGATAAACAGCAGGTATCTAGGCAGCACACGCTGCCTGGATACCCGGTGTTTATCATAGTTACCAGCGTTCTCCCTGCTCACAGGCAGCTCTAAGCAGCGAGAACGCTTGTAACTATGATAAACACCGGGAATCCAGGCAGCGCGCGCTGCCTAGATACCCGCTATTTATCATAGTTACCAGCGTTCTCCCTGCTTACAGGCAGCTCTAAGCAGGGAGAACACTGGTAACTATGATAAACACCGGGTATCCATGCAGCGTACGCTGCCTGGATACCCGCAGTGTATCCTAGTTACTAGTGTTCACGCTAAGCAGGGAGGACGCTGACATCGCCTTCAGCGATGTGGGAGGTGGCTCCCATGGCCTGATCGCTGGGGAGATCTGCATGTTTGACAGCTCCCCAGCAATCAAGTAACGACGCTCCAGCAATCCCGGCAGGTCGTTATCGCTGTCGGGATGGCTGGAGCGGTCGTTCAGTGTGACAGGGCCTTAAAGACAAATCTTTCCAAAATAGAAGTCTTGCTTCAAAATAGAAGTATTGAATTGATCAAGCTTTTATAACCTTTTTTTTTATGACTAATCTGGCTAATTGGAAACGTAGCAGATAAGATGGTCATAGTCAAAAAGTCATATGCACACGTTGAGCGTTTGGTTTGTTTTTTTACCTCAATATTTGTAAGCCAAGGCCAGAGTGGGTAAGGAATGAAGAATTTGTGCACATTTCTCTTATACTTTTCCTCTGACAGTTCCACTCCTGGTTTTGACTTGCAAATACTGAGGTAAAAATCTCAATGTGTGCATGTGGCCTGATAGTCGCTGGGTCCTACACATGCATTGAGACAAAATTTTAAGGCCAAAATACAAAAAATAAATCATACTTCACAAAACACTTAAACCAGAAAACCTCTCAGCCAGTCAATCGAAGGCGAATAGTGTGAACTGG
>JARQOC010000002.1:406517382-406563177 GCA_033576535.1 Allobates femoralis | reverse complement strand
TCACGTTTGTACCGGTGCGGTTGCAGCGATATTGGTGCTCATGTTCCATGGACTCATGAGAGGTTGTGATGTCATACGAGCCCCATGCCCATTTGCCAGTTTCTCTCTCCACCTTCACACAAATGAATAATCAACATGACGTTAATGGCCTGCCACAGCTCTTGCCTCCAGTTGGTTACTAACACGTCAGAAGGTGGGGAGAGAGAAACCGGTATTTGGACGCTGATGTGATGTCACAACCTGCGCTCTGACATTGTTAGAACTGTGCCAATATAGAAGATGAGTAAAAGCTTTTTTTATTTTTATGGAGCCAAACATGGAGAATGAGTAGGGATTGCCCTAGTAGTGGACAACCCAAACACTTGTCATGAATTATCAAATAATTCTGAAACTGCACTCAGTAATAGTGGCATTTTATGTAGAACTTAGAGAAACCACTTGCTAAATTCATTGTATTGAGCCGTTTACATTGTACTTCATTGGTTTTTTGCAAATAGAAGAAAGTTTGTAGTTTGCTAATATACAAAAACTGCAACAGGTGTTAAAAATGTTTGATTACAGCTGTAATAATCCAAGATTCCTATAGGTCACCACCTGATTTAGTATTTAAGTACTTGTTCACTTGCATTCATTACTGAATTGTGAATACGTTTTAAGATTATTGCTGGATCTTTTTTCTAGAACAATAATCTATAACTTGTATAAAAGCAGGTTTTCTCTTATGAAATTGTTTTCTCTTATGAAATTAATGTAGGGAAAAAAAGACCACAAGTAGCTGCAATATGCTCTAAAACTGTCCCAACAGTGAAAAAAAACAGAAATTAAATTTATTCTCATTTACTAACACTGTTAATGTGTTAAATACACATATACATTATTATTATATATTATTATTATTATTATTATTATTATTATTAAATACACGACCATGAGGTGCATTCACTTGGACATCAGTTAAGTAGTATAATTTAAAGGTTATGGCCAATATTCCCTGATTGGGAGCACATTGTTCCTCAGGTTGGCGAGTTCCTGATTGGTGTAGAGGCGGGTTCTCCTGATTGAGTGACAGTTCATGCTAGTACCATCATCATCAAGCTGATACCATGTTAGCCTGAAAGAGCTTGACACCAATGTACATGTCTGGCCACTTTTCCTAAGCATCCGTGGGGGCTAGTCCCATGACAATTAACAATAACGTTCCCACCATCCTGCCACACACATACACACACAAAGGAAATAAAAAACAAAACTGTACTGTAGTAACAAGGAGAGACCGAAACCAGGTAAAAATAGCAAGAAAAATGCAAACTTGCTTTATTACTCACTGTTTACCCTGCTATTGCTATTTTCTAACATTACATAAGAGATATTAATCATATTGTAACTGATACAGAGAGGTGTAGATGTTTATAATCTCACTACTACATGACTGACAGCTTCCAATATCCCATACAGCTAAATATACTGCTATTATATATGACATGCCTTTAAAGAATTCTCTTGTGTGACACTTGCCCTGTCAAATATGGTCTATTTTGAGCTATATTTTTCATTAGCAGCTGCTGTGTTTAATGCCATTTGCTACAAGTACATAAGCTTGATAGTATGAAGAGGGAATTCATCAGGAACCTAGATGTTTATTTTAAGGCAGACAGAAGGGATAAAAAGAAGAAGCTCTAAGCCATCATATAACATTGTATACACTAAACATTTTGTTGTGCCTGACATCTCTGAAGGGTGCGTGAACACTTTCTAAAAGCCAGGCTGACCGTTCGGCCGGATTGTAATGAATGGCTCTCAGACCATCCTTCTCCAGAGCAGTCTGATAATGTAAAAATGCTTCCCGACTTTGACAGTCCAAATGTTTCAATCATTTAAGGAGAAACATTGTTGCATTGTGGCTCTTAAGTGAACAAGAGTCTCTTTTATTTCTTTAGAGAGGGTAAGGAGGGGGGAAGAAAGAAAGGGATAGAAGTCAAATTTGGGATTGTGCTGTTTAGAGCAGGGAGGTCACAAGGCCTTAATGCATTTAGCATTGACTGCCCCCTCTTGTAGTGCGTCTATTAGTGAGTAATTTAATTTGTACCTATTCATTTGCAGTCCCTGCAGCAGCTCTGAGCTGGCCCCATGTATAATTGGTGCTGTCTCTATTTTTACTTCATTAGATTAGCCCTGACTCCTGGCCACTTGTTGTCTGCGCTTGTCTGCCCATTTATACAACCTAATGTAACACAAAATTCATTACTGATCACATTACTTTCAACTCTGAAGCCAGTCTTGTGATAAACATTTTCTTAACCGTTTAGAAACCAGCATTTGCCGGACTAGAAACAAGACAAAGACACATCTAGCTGAGTGAGACAATCAATATTTTAATAATGCTAAGTAGATACAAATGCATTGACACAATACAAATTAGGCCACTGAGAGTTCTGTGCAGCTGGAGTCCATATATCTGGTATGAGTTGTCAAGACCTGGATTCATTGCATGAATGAACTTTAAGACATTTACTCATTTCATGCCAAATAGGCTCATAGACTTTTAGCCAAGGTCAAAGTGTAATAAGGAAATATAATTTCCAATTATATTACTTGCAACTTATTAAAACTAAATAAGATATTGTATCTAAAGTGCCTGGCGCTTATGATTTCCAGAGAAAGAGATCTGTCTGTTATAGTGTATACTGTAGATAGCCATGCTTTTTGGATGATGAAAAGAAAATGGTGGACATTGGTACATGATTAGATATGGATAAACATTATGGTAAATGGATACGGATTAAAACCTTCTAGAAAGCAATGTTAAGGTGTTACATATTAATGAAAATAAACAGCTTGTTAATATGTACAACCCCTACACATCAGAAGTTGAAGGTGTGACATTTTTCCATTTCATTAAAAAAAATTAATATTCATGGCAGCAACACATCTTAAAATTCGGGACAGGATTAAGAAAAGCCTGGAAACCTACGTGGTGGACATGAAAAATGGCTGGATAGTCAATTATCAATTAAGTCACATGTCTATCAATACAAAGAGCATTTTAGAGAGGTAGAGTCTCTCAAAAGCAAAGATTGTCAGTGGTTCACCAAACTGGGAAAATCTGCACCTATAAGTTGGGGTAAAAGTTCAGAAAAACATTTCTTTCTTGAACATAAGATTGCATAGACTTTGAATATTTCATTCCTCACTAATGTCATCAAAAGATTCAGAGATTATAGAGAAAGCCAGGTACACAAGGGTCAAGGCCAACTGTCAATATTGGATAGTCTTGATGTGCAGGTCCTCAGGCAGCACTTCATTAAAACAGCCGTGATTTAGTTGTGCAAATCACTACATGGGCTAAGGAATATTTCCAGAAATTATTGTGTGTGAAAACAGTTTGCCGGCCAATCGACAAATGCTAGTAAAGGCTTATCACACAAAGAAGAAGCCATATATCAATATAATCCACAAACATTGCCATCTTCTGTTGGCCAAAACTCATTTTAATGGATTGTGGTAAAAATGGAAAACTGTTCTGTGGTCAAATACATTAAAACATTTAAGGAAACCATGAATTTTACATCCTGCATACTCATGAGGAGAGGAACCAACTAGTGCCTTTTATCAGTGCACAGTTCAAAATCCTGTATCTCTAATGGTACGGGTTTGCATTAGTGCCTATGGCGTGGGCAGCTCATGCGTCTTGAAAGGCACTATTGATGCTGAGTATCATATAGAGGTTTAAGAACAATTAATGCTCTCATCCAGACAACATCTTTTTCAGGGAAGGCCTTGCAAATTTCATCAAAACAGCGCTAAACCATACTGCATCAATCACAATATTATGACTTTGCAAATGAAGAGTTAAGTGAATGACACAGCATGTTGGCTCAGTGGTTAGCACAACAGTCTTGCAGTGCTGGAGTCCTGGTTTCACATCCCATCAAGGACAACATCTGCATGAAGTTTATATGTTCTCTGCATGCTTTCATGAGTTTCTTCCAGGTACTCCAAAAACATACTTAGATTGTAAGGCTCAAGTGCTGCAAAATATGATGGCGCTATATAATGACACATATTGAATAAATAAATCTTTCTGGACTTTTTGGCATATTGTGAAACTAAAGATCTTGCAAAAGAAGGTTAAGACTAGCATCTAGAATTCCTCATAAGAGAAGAATGAGACAAAAGCAATTGGTCTTATTCACCAGATGTTTTGAAACTGTTGCAAAAAGAAGTGGAGATGCTCCACAATGGTAGACATGGCCCTATCCTAATTTCATGCCAGTCATTTGATTCAATTGAAAATTGGCCCTCTATCTTTTTTTCATTGGTACCACCTTCTTTTCCATCCTTTTATTAACCCTGTCCTAACATTTTTAGATGCAATGCTGCCATCAATTTCTAAATTAGTTTTTTTTTTCAAATAAAAAGGAAAAATGTCTTTCTTTCACCTTCCGATATGTGTGTTATGTTCTGAATAAAGTGTTTCTATAAAAAACATCCAAATTATTCCAATCTTGTTTTCTTTTCATGGGTAGCCACTAAATTGGATTGCTATTAGGTAGAAGCTAAGAAGGGAAGAGCGGTGGATAAATCAAGCAACAAAGTTGAGGATTAATTTGAGGATCAGAAGTATTTTACATGGAATTATACAGGAAGATGGTGCAGTAGTCTAGATGGGATAGAGTGGAGTAATTTGAAGCTTGTTTGCCCAATGCAAAATCTCCAAGGCCCACAACCAACACCATTTTTAATGATATTGGTCTTTTTATAAGGACAGAGAGATTTTTTAGCCCCCTTAAATGGTAAACCCATGGGACATTTGCTCCCATCACAATTGTGCTTGTGATGGAAGATATTAAGGGCATGCATTTAAACACTTAATCATTCACTTTAAAGGAGTGGATTTGAAAAACGTTTTTGCGTTAGAGGTGGTAAAAAATGGATGTGTAATTTGAAGACAAGGTGGAATCAAAAATTACCCTTGTGATACTGGGGAAAATGTAGTACCATGTTTTTTTTCCGGAAAAACGTCTAGGGCTTACTTTTGGTGTAGGGCTTATTTTGAGCCGGGAGAAATCAGTCATACAAATTGTGGCCATATTTTTCAGAATCAGGGCCAAATATACCAGTACTGAGGCCATATTGCAGGATGGGGTCTATACACCGGGGGTGTATATATGATCCCCCATCCTCCTGGTATATACACTGTGTGCAGAATTATTAGGCAAGTTGTATTTTAGAGGATTATTTTTATTATTGATCAACAACTATGTTCTCAATCAACCCAAAAGACTCATAAATATCAAATCTTAATATTTTTGGAAGTTGGAGTGTTTTTTTTTTTAGATTTTGCTATCTTAGGAGGATATCTGTTTGTGCAGGTAACTATTACTGTGCAGAATTATTAGGCAACTTAAAAAAAAACAAATATATTCCCATCTCACTTGTTTATTTTCACCAGGTAAACTAATAGACTGTGAGCCCTCACGGACAGGATCCCCGACCCTGCTGTACCCGTATGACTAATTGTGATATGTCATCGTTTGTCGTCGTTTGTGTCTACCCTCCAAATTGTAAAGCGCCATGTATCCTAATGGCGCTATATAAATACCTATTAATAATAATAAAAAAAAAAATAATAATAATAATATAACTGCACACAGTTTAGAAAAAAACATTTCTGACATGCAAAAACAAAACACAAAAAAATGAGTGACCAATATAGCCACCTTTCTTTATGATGACACTCAACTGCCTTCCATCCATAGATTCTGTCAGTTGCTTGATCTGTTTACGATCAACATTGCGTGCAGCAGCCACCACAGCCTGCCAGACACTGTTCCGAGAGGTGTACTGTTTTCTCTCCCTGTAGATCTCACATTTTAGGAGGGACCACAGGTTCTTTTTCTCTATATGGTTCAGATCAGGTGAACAAGTCATTATTTTTTCTTCTTTTACACCTTTACTGGCTATCCACGCTGTGGAATAGTTGGATGCATGTGATGGAGCATTGTCCTGCATGAAAATCATGTTTTTCTTGAACATACCGACTTCTTCCTGTACCACTGATTGACTACCAAAAGTGCAATTGCTGCACCTGCCGCACACTTACCGCAAGCCTCATAGACAATGCATGGGACTTGCCACAAGCGTGCCGCAAGAGCGACAATTAGGCGGAAAATACGGCATATTGCGTTTTTTACTGCAACTGCCGCATTTTTTCAAAAAAAAACCCAATGTGAAAGCAGCCTATTACATACTTACATGATGTCTTATGATGTCACAATCAAGGCCAGAGCAAGGTCACATAACTGTGACATCACCAGAGGTCCTTAAGCTAAACGCACACAGCACCAGGAGCCAGGTACTGCAGCCACTTACATCCACACACCCTACACTCACCCTGCACTCAGGTCACACTCACCCTGCACTCAGATCACACTCAGCCCAGCACTCAGGTCACACTCAGCCCTGCACTCAGGTCACAGTCAGCCCTGCACTCATGTTACACTCAGCCCTGCACTCATGTTACACTCAGCCCTGCACTCATGTTACACTCAGCCTTGAACTCAAGTCACGCTCAACCCTGCACTCAGGTCACACTCAGCCCTGCACTCAGGTCACACTCACCCTGCACTCAGTCACACTCTGCCCTGCACTCATGTCACACTCTGCCCTGCACTCACATCACACTCTGTCCTGCACTCACATCACACTCTGTCTGCACTCACGTCACACTCCCTTGCACTGTCCCCACACTTAGCCCTACACTCACCTTGCACTCACGTCACACTGTCTCCCTAATGCAAAACCTGGGTCGCTTATTGTTCACGGACCAATCAGCGACGCAGGATTTCTGTTACAGCGATACAGGCACAGTCCTCCCGGTCTCCCGCCCCCATCCGCTCGGTCTCCTGCCCGCTGCTCACCCGCCCATGCTCCCTCCCGGCCGCCGCTCCATGCTTCATCTGCCTGCTGCTCACCCCGCCATTCTTCTTCTTCTTTTCGTGGCATAGACTCCAGAAATTCAAAGGCCGTGGGGGTGGGTGGGGTGGAGCTACCAAAGGGGGCATTGTAATGGCTGTAAACAAGGGCACGCCCACCACATCAGGGCTATGCGCTTGGACACACCATTATGATGCCCCCTGTTAACTCCGCCCCCCGAGCCTTGGAATTGTTGACGTCTATGCTGGAGGAAGAAGAAGAAGACATGCTAGGGTGGGAGGTGGCTGGACAGAAGCCTGGAGCGGTGAGAACTGAGGGGGGCCACCGCCGCACACCCGCACCGCCGCACACCCACATATTCCAGAACACCCGATGAGTTAGAATCGGGCCACCATCTAGTATACCAAATAATGCTCCAACTGACACTCGACTGCTCATTTACCCTCAGACTCAGCCTATGCTGGCAGTGACCAAGTGATTAGAGAAGCCAGGGCTAAGTCTCTAAATACGAAGCTATGTGCAGAGATATTCCCACCATCTTGTTTACGAAGCCAAAGCATTATTTATGAATTGGAGAATAACCTATTTCTTTTACAATTTTAGAGTGCATTGTTTTACTGATGATTATTTATCAATTTATATGCAAATTGCCTCTTTAAAGAGGACTTGAACTCTAGCGTCATCTATTGATAGTAGCTATCCTAAAAGTCAATAATGACCCTTTAATGAGCCTTATCATATGACCAAGGATATAAGCCAGATCATATTCTCAATTTGCAGACATGGTGTTTTGGAGTGTTTCCACCTCATCAGTGCAAAGTATGAGATATGATTTGGATAGGTGAGAGGCTTAGACTTGGGATCTAAGCTATAACATTTCCCCTTACGGAGAGATGACGTATGATCTGGCATGTAAATGTATGAGGAGACGTAAACGCCTTGCATGCTCCTCTGGAAAATTTTATATCACATGTACGGCATTCCAGCATACTATTATTTAAGAAAGTGCCACAGTATTATGTAATACAGGGAGGAGTTTTTTAATTAGCAAAATGTTCATGACCCAGGTTCATAGGCTGGGTTCACACTTGTGCTTGCAAGCACAGAGCATCGAACGCAGCCAAACGCTTGCGCACCTGCGTTCCTATGTTTAACATGGGAACGCACGTGCCTGCGTTTGGCTGCGTTCGGTTGCGTTTGCGTTCGGATGCGCACAATTTGTGCACCCTCCGAGCGCACTCCGAACATAGCATGTTGCATTTTTTGTGCGGTCGCGGGCGCTTGTTTTATCTGCAAGCGCTTGCAAGCGCACAAATTATGCATTGAAGTCAATGGATCTGCAGTGTCCTCCGCATGACAGCGCAGGAGAATGCTGCGGATCTCATTGAAATCTCTCCCGGTGGCCGCCGGTGATCAGCTAGAGCGGCCACTGATCTCCCGCCGGTGTCGGCTGGGAGAAACAGCTGATCTGACAGATCTTTAAATCTCCCGCGCCGACACCGAATAGGTGATGCCGGCGCGGGAGAATTGAAACAAGCGATCAGCAGTTTCATATCTCCTGCACCGATACCACCCTATTCGGTGTCGGCACGGGTGATTTAAACAGCTGTCAGATTAGCTGTTTCTTCAAATCTCCTGCGCTGACATCGGCGGGAGATCAGCTGTGGCCGGGAGGAGGAGATCTCTGCTGCTGATCTCCTCCTACCAGCCATCCCCGAGACAGCTGATTGGCTGGCTGGGCTGATACTAATGTGAGCGCATGCAGAAATTCTACGCTGTGTACACATCAGTATGGGCTGCGTTTGCGCTGTGTTTGTGCCTGCATGCCATAAGCATGCAGACACATATGCAAATGTGAACCCAGCCATAGTAATGATTATTACTAGTTTTCAATCCCTGCAACCCAGGCATTGCAGATTGAACCTTGTGAAATGTCATTAATAAGAAAAAAGCTTCAATTGGCTGCTTAGGGCAACAAGAAAAGTTGTGATAAATGAATACTGATAAATTTATTTTTGAAATTTTTTATATAGATTTTTGAATTGCAATTAATGAATTGTGATAAATTTATATAAATAAATATGGTCATATGTTGCATCATTAAAATTGGATAGTAGTTCAGTCAAATTTGTGAAAAGGGCCACACCTTCTCATAAATTTACTTTTATAAATGTCAAAATATGAATTTTTTTTTAGCTTTGCAATACTAATTTGCATTTTTTGGACCTTGGTAAATTTGTCTAAAATTAAATTTACATCTTGACCACATACATTTATTTTTTCCTACTTAATTTTTTGGAGTGAAAAAAAATTTGATACAAAATGTGGTGAAATTTTATAGGAATATTTTGATATAACAATATTTTCAAAATAATGAATAATACCTTGATGATGGCTAATGGCCACGTCACACGCATCAATGTAATGAACGATTTTGTTAGCGATCACATGCACGCGCAATCGCTAACAAAATCACGCAGATCGCTGGTGAGCTGTCACACATGCGGACTCACCAACGATCAGTAGACCAGAGACATCGTGGAAATGATTTAAATATCGTTTCCACGATGTCTTGCTCCCGCTGCCAGGCTGCGGTAAGCGGGAGCAGGCTGGTCTCTAAGGTAAACTGCGGGTATCTAGGGTCCCTAGTTACCCGCTGTGTACCTTGGATACCAGCCGGTGAGCGGAGAAGGCTGGTAACCAAGGTATACATTGGGTATCTAGGCAAAGCCTGCTGCCTAGTTACCCGCAGTTTACCTTGGAGACCAGCTCCCAGAGCTTGCAGAGAGGCGCTGGGAGCTGGCTTCAGTCGTCTCCCGGTGTCACACGCGACCAACGATAGATTTGAGGCCCTGTCCTCAAATCAAACTATGAACGATCAGCCGACTGATCATTCATCGTTTGTAGTGTCACACTCAACAATGTTGTTTCGACATCGTTCAAGCGTCAAAAAACACGTAACTTTTGAACGATATCGGCAACGATATCGTTACGTGTGACGGTACCTTGAGGCTGACTTAACATCAAGAACCATAGAGTAACTGTTGGCTTTCAAAAGCTTAAAGGGATGATGTCAGCACAGGATGACTGTTCAAACCAAATACAGGAGCTTGTGCACCCTCCCAGCTACTTGTTTTCATCTATCTCTAGCCTTCTGTGTCTCTTTTAACCTAGAGCTGCCAAACAAAGAAGGTTTAGGGCAGAGATAAAGGTAGTATACGTAGGTAGTAAGTAGCACTTTAATGTTTGGCCCATGCCTCGATGCACTGAGCAGCTCTGCTTGGTTTGAACAGTCATTCTGTGCTGACACAACCTTTTCTAGTAATAAGAAACTATGAAATCTAAGGAATAGGACTGATGGAAGGGACTTACTTTGTCTTACAGTTGGTGCGCATGGATTGGGGTGGCAGTTGGCAATCAGAGGCATTCTCAATACGTGACTAAATTATGAAAAAACGTAAACGCAATATACACAATATTAAACACAGTAAACAAAGCAAGGGATATATTAAAAAGACAGTAACAGAGGAGTAGATTGAATCCAATTGTAAATTGCTTGAAGATGACAGGTATCAATGCAATAAATATTAAGGCATAAGAAACTAAACTGAAAAAATGTATGCAAATTATATGCCACAAAGAGTAATCAATAAAGAAGATGTGAACATAAAAATATGAATACCAGTAGGTATTTATTTATGCCACGCCATAATTAAAATACTAACCCAGATTCAAAATATAATGCTACACTGCTCCCGCCACCCCACACTCTCACCCACACTTTTTTTTTTAAACTATATTTATTAGTTTCCAAGTTACACATTAACAACATGTAATTGAACTGTAATTATAAACTGTAACGAATACAAGGTAACTTCCCAAATACCTAAATATTTTATAGATTTGAAGCTCCACCAAAAGGGTAGCTGTGAAATATTCAACTTCCCATCTCGGAATAAAGCCAATGCTTCAGACTTAGTATAATTAATAATAATAATATAATAATAAAAAAACTTTATTTGTATAGCGCCAACATATTCCGCAGCACTTTACAGTATAATGGTGCGTATAAGAAAAATATACAATACAGAATGGTGGGTAATACAGAACAGTAGTTACATACAATAAACATAGAATCAATGTAGGAAATACAATAAAGAGGCAAAAAATAAAGGTGACCCTGCTCGAAGGAGCTTACAATCTAAGATGGGATGAGAACACAAAGTACAGGGGCTTATAACAATGAATATCTCATGTCTAAATGACTACTGTTAGGGAGAATGATAGCCGCCCTGAAGAGGTGTGTTTTTAGGGAGCGTCTGAAGTTATGCAAGTTGTGGATGGTTCTAATATCTTGGGGTAGAACATTCAGAGGATTGGTGCAGCTCGAGAGAAGTCTTGGAGTCGGTAATGGGAGGTTCGGATTAATGCCGATGTTAGTCTGAGGTCGCTTTCAGAGCGAAGGGGACGGGTGGGGTGGTAGATAGAGATGAGGGTAGAGAGGTATGGATGTGCCGCACCATGAATAGCTTTATGCAATTTGAATAGGATTCTATAGTGTATGGGCAGCCAATGCAGTGACTGGCACAGAGCAGAAACATCTGAGTAACGGTTTGCTAGATAGGTGATTCTGGCTGCTACATTGAGGATAGACTGGAGAGGGGAAAGCTTACTGCGGGGGAGGCCAGCTAATAAAGAATTACAGTAGTCAAGGCGGGAATGGATCAGGCCACGTGAGGTTTTAGTTATTTCCATGGTGAGGAAAGGGCGAATTCTGGAGATATTTTTCAGGCGCAAGCGACAGGAGTGGGTGAGAGATTGTATATATGGGGTGAAGGAGAGATCAGCGTCACACATAACACCCAGACAGCAAGCCTGCTGACTAGGCATTATCGTGGTGCCGCACACCGAGAGGGAAATGTCAGGTTTAGGGAGGTTGGTAGAGGGTGGGAGCAGAAGAAGTTCAGTTTTGGAAAGGTTGAGTTTCAGATAGAGAGCAACATGATAGTGGAAACTGAGGTTAGACAGTCATTGGTGTTCTTTATTAGAGCTGGAGTTAGATAAGGGTTTGGTTTGTCCGATCGGGGCTGTGTAGAGAGAGAAGAGGGCCAAGGACTGATCCCTGAGGGACCCCAATAGTGAGAGGAAGAGGGGAGAAAGTGGAGCCAGCAAATGATACACTGAAAGAGCGATCAGTGAGATGGGAAGAGAACCAGGAGAGAGCCGTGTCCTTGATGCCAATGGAGTGCAGCATAGAGAGTAGGAGATGGTGGTCAACTGTGTCACAAGCTGAAGAAAGGTCAAAAGGATAACAGAGAGTGGTCACCATTATGTTTTGCTGCCAGAAGGTCATTGGTCACTTTGATAAGGGCAGTTTCTGCAGAGTGTAAGGGGCGGAAGCCAGACTGTAATGGATCTAGAAGAGAGTGAGTGGAGAGGTAATGGATGAGGCGGGTGTAGACCAGGTGCTCCAGGAATTTTGAGATGAAGGGGAGATTGAAGACAGGTCTGTAGTTATTTGTGCAGGATGGGTCAAGGGACATTTTCTTTAGTAGTGGAGTAATAATAGAGTGTTTGAAGGAGGAGGGGAAGATGCCAGTAGAGAGGGAGAGATTGAAGATTGTGGTTAAGTGAGTGGTGACCACTGGAGAGAGGGTCTGGAGTAGGTGTGAGGGAATGGGTCAGTGGTGCTTGTAGTGGGACATGAGGACGAGAGGAGCCTGGAGACTTCTTCTTCTGTGACTGGGTCAGAAATGGAGAATGAGCCAGAGGGGATGTGGGGAAAGATGGGAGTAACAGTACTTGAAGGTTGGGAGCTGATTTCCATACGGATGTTTTCTATTTTCTCTGTGGAGTAAGAAGCTAGATCATCAGCACAGAGGTCAGTGATAGCGGCCTGCACTTTCGGACTGAGGAGAGAGTGAAAGGTGTCAAAGAGTTTATTTGAGTTGTTGGATAGTGAGGAGATCAGGGTGATGAAGTAGGTCTGTTTGGCAAGGTGAAGGGCAGAGTGGTAGGTTTTTAGCATGAATTTATAATGGATAAAGTTTTCTGGTGTGCGGGTTTTCCTCAATAGGCGTTCGGCACTCCTAGAGCATCGCTGGAGGAATCGAGTTTGTGATGTGAGCCAGGGCTGTTTTACTCTGTGTTTGGAGATTCTGAGGGTGAGGGGCGCTGCTTGGTCCAGGGTGCTTCTGAGAGTATCATTGTAGTGATTCACTATTGACCCTAAAACCAGACAAATGCCAAAATTCCCCAGGACCTCCATTATTGATGTGGATGGATTTGCGATGAATAAGAGAATGTCATCCGCGAATGCTGACATCCTAACAGGTGTGGATCCGATCCTCATGCCGTTGAATGCCGACAAGTTCTGGAGAGTCCTAAGTAATGGGTCTAAGGCGATGTTAAATAGTAAGGGTGATAACGGGCAGCCCTGACATGTACCTCCATGGACCTTGAAGAGAGAAGAGAATGAGCCGTTTATCAACAGTCTGGACCTTTACATATACCTCTGATTGCCTCACAGAACCATAAGCCAAAATTCCTCACCTCCAAGATCTTATGTACAGTGTTGGCCAAAAGTATTGACACCCCTGCAATTTGTCAGATAATACTCAGTTACTTCCTGAAAATAATTGCAATCACAAATTCTTTGGTATTATTATCTTCATTTAATTTGTCTTCAATGAAAAAACACAAAAGAGAATGAAGCAAAAGCAAAACATTGATCATTTCACACAAAACTCCAAAAATGGGCCAGACAAAAGTATTGGCACCCTCAGCCTAATACTTGGTTGCACAACCTTTAGCCAAAATAACTGCGATCAACCACTTCCGGTAACCATCAATGAGTTTCTTACAATACTCTGCTGGAATTTTAGACCATTCTTCTTTGGCAAACTGCTCCAGGTCCCTGATATTTGAACGGTGCCTTCTCCAAACGCCATTTTTAGATCTCTCCACAGGTGTTCTATGGGATTCAGGTCTGAACTCATTGCTGGCCACCCTTGAAGTCTCCAGTGCTTTCTCTCAAACCATTTTCTAGTGCTTTTTGAAGTGTGTTTTGGGTCATTGTCCTGCTGGAAGACCCATGACCTCTTAGGGAGACCCAGCTTTTTCACACTGGGCCCTACATTATGCTGCAAAATTTGTTGGTAGTCTTCAGACTTCATAATGCCATGCACACGGTCAAGCAGTCCAGTGCCAGAGGCAGCTTAAGCAACCTTAAAACATCAGGGAACCTCCGCCATGATTGACTATAGGGACCATGTTCTTTTCTTTGAATGCCTCTTTTTTTCTCCTGTAAATTCTATGTTGATGCCTTTGCCCAAAAAGAGAGAACATTCTTCCAAAACGTTTTTGGCTTTCTCAGGTAAGTTTTGACAAATTCCAGCCTGGCTTTTTTATGTCTCGGGGTAAGAAGTGGGGTCTTCCTGGGTCTCCTAGCATACAGTCCCTTTTCATTCAGACGCCGACGGATAGTACGGGTTTACACTGTTGTACCCTTGGACTGCAGGGCAGCTTGAACTTGTTTGGATGTTAGTCGAGGTTCTTTATCCACCATCCGCACAATCTTGCGTTGAAATCTCTTGTCAATTTTTCTTTTCCGTCCACATCTAGGGAGATTAGCCACAGTGCCATGGGCTTTAAACTTCTTGATGACACTGCGCACGGTAGACACAGGAACATTCAGGTCTTTGGAGATGGACTTGTAGCCTTGAGATTGCTCATGCTTCCTCACAATTTGGTTTCTGAAGTCCTCAGACAGTTCTTTGGTCTTCTTTCTTTCTCCATGCTCAATGTGGTACACACAAGGACACAGGACAGAGGTTGAGTCAACTTTAATCCATGTCAACTGGCTGCAAGTGTGATTTAGTTATTGCCAACACCTGTTAGGTGCCACAGGTAAGTTACAGGTGCTGTTAATTACACAAATTAGAGAAGCATCACATGATTTTTCTAACAGTTTCAATACTTTTGTCCACCCCCTTTTTTATGTTTGGTGTGGAACTATATCCAATTTGGCTTTAAGACAATTCTTTTTGTGTTTTTTTCATTGAAGACAAATTAAATTAAGATAATAATACCAAAGAATTTGTGATTGCAATCATTTTCAGGAAGAAACTGAGAATTATCTGACAGAATTGCAGGGGTGTCAATACTTTTGGCCAACACTGTAAGTAATCCCAGGCAACTCTATGGAATACCTTATCGGCATCCAGGCTGATCACAACAGATCCCCTACACCTTTGGGCCCTACCATAGGAAATAGCTCTAATTGCAGTTCTAATGTTGTGGGTTACTGATTTCTGCTGAGGAAATATCAAGTCAGGGATCAATTGTTGGACCCTGTTAGCTAGTACCGTATTTTTCCGCTTTATAAGATGCATTTTTAGTCCCCCAACTTTTGGGGAAGTGAAAGATGCATCATATAATGCGAAAGTAAAATCTGTTGTGCTGTAGGTGGGGGGGCCTCAGGAGCGGTGACCGGGGGCTGGATGGGGCCAGAGCAGGCTTCAGCTGCAGGCTGTGGTCACATGGGGCTGCTCATTATCTCCTGTAATATGCACTTTATCCCGCTGTCAATCACCAGTGGGAGCAGCCCATATTACAGGAGCTCTGCGCAGCTCAGCTGCTGCAGCCTGTCTGAATAGTCAGTGCTTTCCATGCTTGTATTGCGTGGAAAGCACTGACTATCCCTGATACCTGATACTCACCTAGCCTCACCGCTCCCTGCTGACTGCGCTATCCCTGCAGTTGGTGCTGCGTAGTCATCCGGGTTCTGTGAGCGTCACTGCAGAGTGATGTCATCACCGCGCGCTGCTCTCAGGACCCGGATGCCAGCACAGCACAGACAGCGGGGATAGCACGGTCAGGAGGGAGCGGTGGAGCTAGGTGAGTATCACATCATTTATTATTTTTTGGGGGGCTCTAAGTGCCAAAATGGAGGCTGTGCCAGCATGGCTGAAGGGGGACAGAGTGCCAGCATGGCTGAAGGGGGACAGAGAGCCAGCATGGGGGAAGTGTGCCAGCATGGAGGGCAGTGTGCCAGCATGGGGGATAGTGTGCCAGCATGGGGGCTAGTGTGCTAGCATGGGGGCTAGTGTGCCAGCATGGGGGCAAGTCTGACAGCATGGGGGCTAGTGTGTCAGCATGGGGGCAAGTGTGCCAGCATGGGGGCTAGTGTGCCAGCATGTTGGGCAGTGTGCTAGTGTGCCGCCCAGCTTAGGGGACCGGGATACCCGGCGCAGGGTCCCTTTCCTTGGGGGAGTCACTGGTGGCTGGACCCAGGCCGTGGCCCCAGGCTGGCACACTCCTAAAAGGGGTATTTACAGGGGATTTAGAAGTTTATATAATTTATAAAGTTTGTAGATGTTATTGTCGTGACGCCACCCGGAATAATGTGGCTATATATGGCCACCGCGGCCTTGTACTGGCCAGGGGATGATGGTGAGAGGCAGCTGAGATGGTATAGCCCTTTTCCGGGTAGGGCTGTAGGGTCCCCTGGACAGGTGATGTTAAAGTTAATGATGGATGAAAATGGAAGTATGGTGAGGAGATGTTAAGGGCACAGACACTTACTTGATTCACAGCAAATTCTCTCAGCGGTGATGGTCCCAATCCTGGATAGATGGTAGCTGTTAAATCAGAGGCTGAGGCACAGATGAGGTTTAACTGGTTTACTTTCAACCAAACTATAATACAACAAGTCCCGTCTCCGGAGTCTGCAATAGGGGTTCAGTTGCTCAGGCCCCACCGGGTCCTTTACCTCCTGCTTGCGCTGTCTATGTGGCCCTGCTGCCGTGTGTGAACTCGCTGCCGGCCCAAATCTGTCCTCTCTGGGTCCCACTCAACAGGCAACTTGAGTCCTTTGTCTCTCTCTGCTTACCCCCTCCGGGAGTACTGCTGAACTCTTAGTATGTTGCTGTGTCTGGCCCTGTGAAGCTTGTTGTTACCTCACGTTTTTTTCCGGTTGCTGTATTGTATATAACTAATGCAGCCACGGATCCGGTATCCGTATCTGCGCTTTTTATCTAGGGTAGATAATGATGGTACCCGATTCTGAAAGTGTTTCTCTTATCAGTTTTCTCCTCCTCAGACCGATGGCTTGGCCCTGGAAATTGTCAGTCAGTCCTCAGGAACTCAATGCAGCTCCTGTCACTCTGAGCTCCTGGCTCCAACTGTCTGAATATTTACCTCAGACCAGTGTTTTATCTCTAGGGAAGTCTCTGGTGTCTCTGGAGCTCCCCCTACTGGCCAAAGGTGGTAGTGCAGTGGCTTGGCTTTCTAAGTGAGTGCAACTATTATGATCTTATACTGTGGCTAATACCCGCAGGGGCGCCACACTAGCATGGGGGCAGTGTGCCAGCATGGGGGATATATATACCAGGATAGACATATATGATTTGTAAGACGGACACTGGCATTATAAGACAGACCCCATTTAACATTAAAAATTATTTTTTTCTCTTTTCCTTCACCAAATTTGGGGGTGCATTTTATAATCAGGTGTGTATTATAAAGCAAAAAATACGGTAATTTGGTACATATTGTAAATAAGTTGAGGAGCGAGATAGGCCAGTATCCTTCTACTATTGGATCCTTGCCTGGCTTCACAAGAATGATAATATCAGCTTCATTGAAGTGATTGGGGAGATGTCCACTCTGAACTATATGGTTATAAACCACGCATAAATGTGTTCTCATCGATGCCCCCAAAATTTTATAGTATTCATTACTGTACCCGTATGGACCCAGGGATTTGGAAATCTTCAAAGAGTTGATGGTTTGTATCACCTCCGTGGGTGATACGGGAGAGTGAAGAATTCTCCTGTGTTCTGTAAGAGTAGGTGCCACTTTAGTATGGAGAAAGTCTGCATCTTCACCCCTCTTACCTGATTCTGCTCTCTATAATGAGCCAAAAAATGATCTGAACTCCTCCACTATCTCCCCGACTCCTGTCAGGACTGTGCCATCTCGCTTTTTGATTTTATGTATTCTCGTGGCAGTTCTGAATGGCCTAGTTAGGGAAGCTAGCAGTTTGCCCAGTTTGTTCCCCCATTTAAAATATTTTTGTTTTTTGATAATCTAAATTGTAAGTTGCCAGTTCGTGGGCTAGCGCGTCTGCCTCTTCTTTGGTGGCCAGATATTGGTGCCTTGCTGATGGGGTATGGTGTTTATAAGCTATGCTTAATGCTCTTTGAGTCTCCTATGTACGCATGTACATTTCTTTTTGTGGCTAACATACGCCAATATTTTCCCCCGTAACACTGCTTTAGAAGCATTCCAGAACAGGATTTGTAAGAATTTTTTAAAATAATCTGATTTATACAAGTAAGAGGGGACCCTACATCCTCTACACAGCTAATAGGGTGGCCTAGGTTAGATTTAAACGTTATAGGCGCATGATCTGAAATGTGTGTGCTTAGGATATCAGACTGCGACACTGTGACAAGAGAAAAGAGTGTATCAACCAATAATCAATTATTACGTGAGAATTGTAGACATGGGAGTAGTGTGAGAAATCTTTCTCTACTGGATTTTGTATTCTCCAAATATCAATTAAGTCCAGGTGTTCTGAAAGCGAGTGTAGGAAACTACCCTGTGATGTAAAATGAGATGATTGTGGGTTACATTTGTCCCAAAAGGTATCGTAGACTTCATCAAAATCCCCACCCACGATCATATATGAGGTATCCCATTCTGCAATATTCTCCATAACATTGGCCTGGAAGTGTGAGTCTGATGTGTTGGGTGCATAGATGTTCACTATACTGCAAAGTTTAACTTTGGCAAAGAGAAATCTCCCCGAGGGATCCTCCAGAACATCCACCATCTTGTAATTAATGCATCGGTTAATCAAAATGGCTACCTCTCTGCTTTTTTGAATAGGATGCTTCCGCGCATTGTGAGTATTTTTTGCCAGCAAACACAGGGTGGTTTCCTTTTAACCAGTGTGTTTCTTGCAGGAGAACTACATGGAAATTTGCTTTATTCAAATAATTCATTTTTTTTTCTTTTAATAGGGGAATGTAGCCCATTGACATTCCATGAGCACCAATACAGAGATTCTATGGTGGATTTTTCTAGCCCTGATTTGTTAACCATTATTTTACTCCTATGCGCAGAAATGCAAGGTTATTTACATTCAGACAAGAGTGGGGACCCTGCCCATCCCAGCCGAGTAGGCATGAATCCCCCTATGTAAAACATTACCCCATTATGAACGCAGAGACCCTCCTCCCTCAATTTCCCCAACAGTATTAATTGTGGCAATGACTGTAATTCACCAGTGTCATTGCTTAGCAAAATGTATTATGAAGCCAATAAAAAATAACTAATTAGTGTCATGAAACACTAAAAAGGTAGTGACATCACAAAATGCAGAATTCAAAATTACAACAATCAAGTGCCATCACATGACTTTTTTGACAGCTGAAGCATCTCCTTTACATGGTGCAGAGCTTGTACTGGATCATCAAATACCCAGCTTTTGCCCAACAGACTGAAGCGGAGCAAAGCGGGGTACTGTAATCTGCAGCGAATGTTTTTATCCACCAGCAGTTTGCAGACAGGGTTAAAGGCTCTGCGTTTGGCCATCAATGAAGTAGAGTAATCTTGAAACAGCAAGATCCTGGTGCCCTGGTAAAGCACCTGTTGTTTCTTTTTGTAGGCAACTAGAAGACATATTTTGTCTTGGTAGTCCAGGACTTTAAAGAGGACTGGGCAAGGCCTTTCGTTCTCCCCTCTTCTAGGTGGACCCACACCTATTCCAAATGTGACCCAATAAGGAGTGATCAGGCTGAGAAAATAGGCTTTAGTGGCTTGAGTGCCTGGCAATATTAACTCAGAATAATGCTGCCTGCGTCTGGTGACCTCCAGGTGTCCCAGAGAGCTCGGTCCAGTACAATGAATCTTTATCCAGGTTTTATCCCTAGTGTCTGTTGCAGGGAGATCAGCTAAAAGCGGTCGTACGACGAATCCGCATCCTGGGGGTCCCCCTGAGCTTTGATAATGGGTGAAGCTCTTGATGTGGTGCTTTGCTTAAAGGGATCCTATCACCCCCAAAACACCTCAAAAGCTATTAAAAGCTGTCCCTAGAGCATATTCACACTTACCCTACACTCCTTTTAGCTCCTAAATGCAGCTAGTGAAAATGAAGATAAATATTATTACACTAGCTCATTAGTGATGATAATTAGTGACTATGGTATGCATAGTCACCCTGGCAGGCTCTCCCTCTTCATGATATCACGCCTCAATAGGCGTGATCTTCAAATCAGATTCAAATGCGCGCCTCCCCGCTCTGTCCTATGCCAGCCGGACCGCTGCATTGTGCGGCTGTATGACGCGAATCGCGTAATTTCCGGCGCCGGGTGACGTATGTACACCTGCGCCGCTGTTAGCTTCAAGACCCGCACTGCGCATGCGCAGTGCGCGTTTGAAGCTAACAGAGCGGCGCGGGTGTACATACCGTCACCCGACGCCAGAAATTACGCGATTCGCGTCACCCGGCCCCACTGCAGCCCGGCCGATACAGGACAGAGCGGGGAGGCGCGCATTTGAATCTGATTTGAAGATCACGCCTATTGAGGCGTGATATCATGAAGAGGGAGAGCCTGCCAGGGTGACTATGCATACAATAGTCACTAATTATCATCACTAATGAGGTAGTGTAATAACATTCATCTTCATTTTCACTAGCTGCATTTAGGAGCTAAAAGGAGTGTAGGGTAAGTGTGAATATGCTCTAGGGACAGCTTTTAATAGCTTTTGAGGTGTTTTGGGGGTGAAAGGATCCCTTTAAGTTGCTTTTAGTTGTAGTAGTACTTGTGAGGAATAAAGTGGATAGCCACTAGGATAGCAGCATTAGGGAGATCAGGGCTGTATTGTGGAGTCTGCAAATGGTCAGTATACATGAAAATGCTCCTAGGCACGATTACACTGTCACTGGATTAGCAGACTGTCCTTCCACCACCTCTCCTTTAGTGCCTGCGTTGTGCCTGTGGAGCGTGCGGGTAATCCCCTTGCTTGCCTCAGCCCCAGCCCACAGTTGCGGTGACTCATCCCTTCTTTGGTGTCTGCTCCGGTATCTTTCAGAATTCAGCCCCTTCTTCTAAGCCAGTGCAGGAATTTAGTGCACCGCCGGCTCAGTATCACTGGCAAACTTTATGCCACAGGCGCAGCCGGAAGTGAGGGCCCTTGCGTAGTTACTGAGCTGCGGCAGTATTTACCACCCGCTGCCCCGCTACGTTGGTACAGAGAACGGTTCCGCGGTCTCCGAGGTGCCCACAGAGGGAATGATGAGAGCATGCGGGAAGCAGGACTGACGGGAGGCTGGACTTTCAAGGTAGGGAGTCATCTCTTTTCAGCTATTGCCCTCTGGACAAATTCCTTCTCTTATGGGTGCCCCACCGAGTGTTATGGGGTCACACACCGCCTCAGGAGCAGAATGGAGGTCTTTGGTCCTTCTTGAGAAGCCAAATGGCTTGGATTGAGGGCTAGTCGCTGGAGCACTGTGAGAAGCGACCTCTCTGTGCGGCGGCCATCTTGAATCCACTTGCCCACACTTTTTAACATGCTTCCTCAATTCATTCCCTGCTGTTAATTACATTATGTTTTCTAAAGCATCATGTAATTAACCAAAGTGGAACTAAAATAAATGTAATCAATTAAAAATGTCAAGGTATTGAACAATTTTAATTTTAGAAAGTCCAAAAAAACTATGGAGTTCTTTTATTAGGATTTATCCAGAAATAGGTCCAAAACAGAGAGGTGCAAAGTTTTCCATTAGTCTTTTAATCTGTTTAGAGTCCACTTCTGGCTTTTGCTCACAAGTATTGAAGTAAAATAATGACGAAAATACTGCCATAGAAATAAATTGGAGTGGGACTTTATGACAAAAACATTGTGACAAAGGGACACCTAGGGCTATCCCTCTACAAACACTGCTGTTTGTATGTAACTGAATAGACTAAAACACCAGCAAACAAATGTTTTACTAGAAAAAATGTTGAGTGTTAGCTATGGAAGCTGCTTGAGACATTTAATTAAAGTGGGGCCCTAATAATATATGAAACACCCCCATCTTATAACATAACAATAACCCTTACCGAAGACATTTGCATGCACTGAAGATGTGTGTTCAAGGGCTTAACTGGAGAATCCTTAGAATGCTTTTGTAATTCTTTTGTCTCTGCTTTCTGACTGTGTCTACACTTTGAATTTATGCTTTAAAAGGTTTACTCTCTCCTGCATTTTTTTTATTCAAGAGCCATTTTTTAACACTATTTATCTTTACTTGCATTATCTTCATACAGTTCTGGCAGCATTTACTACCAGTTCTACTTCTTTATCTAAAATCACAACTGTGATCATAATAAAATCTTTAGCAGCATTCTGATTTCAAGCTACGTTTCCTATACAGAAGCAGTGCACCTATATAACTTAGGCCTCATGTACAAAGCAGACAAGGATTGAATGTTGTACTGTACAGGGAGACACGTAAATTTTATGTGCCACCATATGATAGCCTGTGTCCTGCTTCCGGGGGAAGGCGCCCTGGAGTGGACCCACTGGGCTGTGGTACTGAACCCCCCTGGGTAAGCTGGTCCTAGTTTAACAGGGATTGTCAGGGGCAAGCCCAGGGGTTCTAAATACCACAACTGCTAGTACCAAGGGGGCGGCTCGTAGGGTTAGCCTATACTCTAGTATAGCAAGGTAGGAAACACAGGTACAGAGCCTGAGGCTGGGAGAGCAGGAATGGCTCTACTGGAGAAAAGTACAAGGAAGCCCTCACCAACAGTCAGCAAGGCAGAAGCAAACTAACTTAATAATTAGGCACCTCCCATCAGTGGAGGTGGCCTGATATACCAGAGGGCGGGTAGCTATTGGTCAACGGGAGTGTCAGGTTGGGCCGGGCGGGCCCCAAGAGTCACCGGGGAAGGGCGTGGCCGTGCCTAGTGCACCGCTCATGACACTCATAAAGTCTGACCTCTGCAGCGTGTTGGTGCGTGAGCTGGGCGGTCAGCAGACAGGAAAGGAACCCGGCGACGGCTCTGAGACACAGTACGCCTGGACGCCAGCTGCCCGGTCGTCAGAGGAGCAGGGGATGCTGACCCAGGAGAGGTGAGCTGGGGAGCGGTGCCAGGGCACCTAACACTCTGTATGTCATTGTATTGTAGAGATATAGAGCGAATACGCTATAGGTACTCTGTGGCACCATATAACACTCTGTATGGTATTTTGTATTATAGATATACAGTGAATATGCTATAGGCACTCTTTGCCACCATATGGTACTCTATATGGCATTGTATTATAGAGATGTACAGTGAATAACCCATAGACACTCTATATGTCCCCGTATGGTACTTTGGCAGAACTGGGCAAGGTAGGCCTACGGGCACTTTCCAGCCTTCTGATTCCCCAGTCCAGCCTGCAGGCAAGACAGTCCAAGGACTGAAAACATGGCCACAGGAACACCATACCTTTTGCGACCGCCGCACGTGTATATAGTGCTCAACTGTATCAGAGGGCTGTGTCAGAGTTCATGCTGTGTATAGAGGGCGTATGTGGGTCATACAGTATATGGGGTTGTATGGTAACTCATACCATATGTAAGGCCTCTGTGGGGACCCACGTGCAAGGGGCTGCGATGTGGTCTCATACTGTGTATAGGTTAGTGTGGGCTTATGGTAATAGGGTGCAGTAAATTGATTTGCTTATTATTAGGTGGTACAATTTAATATAAATAATAATTAATATTTAATATTACTATTGAGCTAATTTTCAGCCTGTTGGTTCGCCATTCACAACAGTCACCTTCTCTCATGGGGCCTTGGAAAATTATTGCCAATCCTCCCTGTATGGATAGTATTATAAAGATATACAGAGAATACTCTGTATAGTATACATCTTTGTTCCTGTCAACAGAAAAAAAATATAAACTGAAGTTGGTACAGAAATTTTTACAAAGCTCAGATAAAGATTTTGTGATGTATATGGAATATAAGTGTAAAGGAGAACCCACTTCCCATACGGCCTATTTATTTCAGACAATGGAGCATGTCATGCCAGATTAGGAACAACTATGATATTATACAGGGTGGGGATTTATATGGATGCACTAAATAAATGGACTGGTTGGCATATCACTTCCTGTTCGTGGCACCAGTAGTATATGGAGGGGAAAGTTCCAGATGGGTGGTGAGCATGGCGGCCATTGAAGTTGGCACTTGGATCCAACTTTATTTTTTTCAATGGAAGAGGGTCATGTGACACATTCAATGGCCACATCAAAAGCTGCCAGGTCACCATCAATCTAGAACGTTTTCGCCAACCATATACTATGTGCCACAAACAGGAAATGATACACAACATTCCATTTTATTTAGGTGCATCTATATAAAGCCCACCCTGTAGATAATCATCCATCTCAACAGATTATCTTAAGGCTTTAATGTATTATTATTAAAACATTGCTACATCTGAGTGCTTCCATGACAAGAACACACACGCTCACTGGAAGTTTTGGAGTTCTTGCCAATGGACAGCATTGGATGTAAGATGCTTATACAAATTAAGCGGTAGTATGTATGAGTTATTTCCATTCTTCTCAAAAGCGATGCAGGGTAAAGTATACAACATGATGATTTGTTTCCATGAAGATAACCCATTGCAGATTGCTGACAGTGGCCTTTTTCTCTTCCATTGGACACACTGCACACTTAGTGTATGCGCATGTCCGGAGGAGCTGCGTCCAAAACGCTGCGTATACTGATCGTGAGTATGCAGCCTTAGGCAATGCAGGTGAATGTCTAATGCAAGTTGGGAAGAATAATTTTCAGCCATTTAACTGAAGGTTATTGAAGATGTATGAAATTTTTACACATTTTTTGTCTCTTGTCATGCTGTAAGTTTTCATGTGACTTTCATAAAAACATAATTTGTTGCACTATTACAACCAGAGGGAAACATGATTAGATCTTACAAAACCCAATACTGAATATTCAATTATCATGTGAAGCATCAAAATTACTTAGCCGGATGAGTTTTTAGTTCTAGAAAGAGTTGTTAATCTGATAGCAATCTAGTTTTAGCTAGGTCAGTTTTTTCATCGGAGACTGTATCTGACATACAGTATATATAATGCTGGAGAAAAGAGTGTTTTGGTGCACTAAAATAGTAAAAATGTAATTTATTGCTTGTCTAGATTTGAAGAAATACAAAATGGCAATCAGAAGTCAAATCAGTTTAAAAAAAAGTAGCTAAATATGCAAACAAAATCTTTGCAGCATGTTATATTGTACAAAAACTTGATATGTTGGGGGAAACAATCTTGTAATATTGAGCAGACATTGTATTTGGTTTATGTTCAGCTATTTATTTATTTAGAGCCAATATTTTCTCCAGAGCTGTGTAAGGATTGTATCCACTCACATCAGTCCACGTCCTCCGAGGAGTTCATAATCTAATCTCCTTATCTGCAACACACAAAACCTACCGCCAATTTCTGTTCATAGGAAACCCATACAGAACATGAAAACTCAACAAGAAAGTGAAACTTAGGGCCTCGGCACTTTAAGGAGACTTTACTTTATCTTATGTATTGATTTACTGTATTTGTACTGAGTCCTTTCAGTCATTGATACTTCAGGCATAAATCTTAAAGTGACTGGATTTTCACCTAGATTATGGTTACTTGTAAGGGTACTTTTACACCCGCAACCACGGCGAGAAATCTGCCCAGCGATATGTCGCCCCGAGTACCATCGCCGTGAAATTGCCTCGCAATTGCGGCGTGTAATTGTGGAATTTGGCGGCGATAAAAAAGGTTGCGCCTGGTTCCGATTTAACACACTGCTCCAAAATCAGAGGCAATCAAGAAGGCGACATTCCCGACTTTTGGCGTGTGAACGGGTGATAGGAATGGAATCTGCGTCACCTATTGATTTCCCGGAGGCGTCTACAGCATGCTGCAGTCCGCGCCCCGTCAGCGATGATTGGTGGTGGCTACTGTGTTTCCATTGGCTGTCCCTTCACAGGGCGCCATATTTGAAGAGCTGTCACTTTAGCACCACACATATCTTCACCTACACAACCATCCACTAGCATAAAAATAATAAAATATAATAATAATATAATAATTTATTCATTTATAGTGGTATTAATTCCGTAGCACTTTACATATATGAGTACATCAGTCCAATTAGGCGCGCATTCAATAGCGCAAGCTATGCTGGGCGCGTGTATTTGAAGTTTCACTGTGTCCACCATACTGTCACACATGACAGTGCAGATGTTGGCCTACACATCGCACATGGGTGCCATGAGCAACGCACTGCAATTGTGTGAAATTGGTGACGCTGATGGCTATATTACGCTACTCCCGCTCCGCGGACGGCTACCTTGTTAGTGTCCTCAATGTTGTTTGGCGGCACTAGTGTGCATAATCACGTCATGATGTTTGTTTTGGTTACTCCCTGCCTGCCAGGTGCGTGCCCCTCCCCTGCACATAGGAGAACAGTCATGGCCGCCGCACAGCGCGCTGCCACGTGGGGTCTGGCGGAGCTAATGATCCTCATAGACTTGTGTGACCGCCAGGATTACTGGTGTGAGCAGCATCACCGGCACCCACGGCTGCGCAAGCGCAGCATACTGAGGCGGACACAGCGGCCCTGCTCCAGAAACTGGGGGTGGAGAGGACCTGCAAGCAGATCCAGAAGAAGATCGCAGACCTCAAACACAAGTCACCAGGGCGCATTGTGGATCTGCGAGCCAGGATTGCCAGGCTGCGTGGTGAGTATGTGGAAATGCCAAACACATACATGGAAAGCTAAATACTCCAAACACTACACAAACATCATGTGGTATTGTGCCATGCCACATAATGTGGCCTACGCCACCATGTTGAGCTATGACCAATGTGCATGTGCATGTTGGTTACACTGCAACATGAATGTGTATGAAACACTCATTTGTCATCCAAATGGTGACAGCTATAGTGGTCCTTGACCTGTGTGTTGGCAAAAATAGTTGTGTCTGACTGCAAAGGTGACAACAACATATTAATACGATGTTCCACACCCACATGACACCTTGCAGCACGTATGTGTGACCTGTGACACATACAATTTTGCTACACAATGATCACAATACAGAACACTGAATACAATCTGAACGCTATGTGTTGGTCCCCATGGTGCGAACACCTGTTGCTTACTGGCTGCTCTTGTGTTCAAGACTCAAATATCTACCATGCTAAGCCAAGGGTTATATAACCTTCAAAATATGTGGGCACTAGTGTTGGACTCATGTCCCAAAACAGAGTGTGCCCTCACCATAACCTTTGACCGTATCATTCACGCCGTCATGACATTCATACACACACACAAGATGTTTTCCCTATGTTGTGTGCCTTTTCTAAAATTGCTCTGTTATCATGTTTGATATTACAGATGACGAGGAGTCCGTGTCTGGGGACGCTCCACAGTCTCCAACGGCACCCGGGAAACTCCCACCACCTGCCCCGGAGGGCCCAGCCAGCCCCTCCCCACCCGGGACTCCACCAGCTCCAGCCCCGGAGGGCCCAGCCACTCCCTCCCCACCCAGGACTCCACCAGCCCCAGCCCCGGAGGGCCCAGCCACTCTCTCCCCACCCATGACTCCACCAGCCCCGGCCCCGGAGGGCCCAGCCACTCCCTCCCCACCCGGACTCCACCAGCCCCGGAAGGCCCAGCCACTCCCTCCTCAGCAGGCCCACAAGACATTGCTGCAGCCAGCCCTGGAGCCCTGGGAGCACCACCCCATCTCAGCATCTCAAGCTCCTGTCCGAGCCCTGGTGTGTTGGTGGCAACACACTCTCACCTTAAGCCTGCTGCTGCAGTGTATGGTGGTAAGTGTCTGCTAAGGCCTACCAGCTTGCTAATGTAGTTATTGTTGTGTGCTCCACACACACGTATGTGAGTACTGATTTTTGTTGTATTTTTTTGATGAAGGAGAATGAGCCCGTGCTGCAGGCTGGGCTGTCAGCCCATCCCCATCTCCTACAGATGTGACTCGGGATGGTGATGTGCTGCGTACGTATATTCACTACCAATTCCCTCAACCACCCACCCATCCACCCATACACAGGAAACTCACTAATGTCCTTGTTTCCCATACATGTGTATCAACCATTGAGGAGCTGTTGCTGGCTCACTAGGAGGCACAGTAGCACATGTAAAGGGCACACCAAGAAGGGCAGCAACACCTTTCCCGCTTGGGTGCCATGATCCACGTCCTCCAGACAGCCCAGTCCGGCAGGGCCCCTAATCCCTCACCCCCCCACCCAATAAGGGGACCATACTCCCCTTATAATTGTTGTCCATGTTGCACCCTTGTTTTGTTCCCTGTTGCCATGTTGGCACCTTTGTTTTTAGGTCACGTTAGCCTCTTTTCTTATAGTGTCCCACATTGGGAAAGTGGGTAGTGTGTATTGGCTACTCCTAACCTGACCAAGGCTTTTGACTTGTGTTGGCAATGTTTGTTAAAAATGTTGTTGTGTAATAAAATTCTGGCCAGCTACATCCTGTTTCATCCTTTGTTGCAACACACACAGGGTAACATTTGTGAGGTTACATTTCACAAACCACACCGGGTCACGGTTTATCTAGAGGTATATGTTGTGACATTGCCAACATGTCACCATACTGGACCTTTACAACTGCCATGCACCCCAGTATGACATCAATGTCTACTATATGACACCCACAGTACCAAACACACACACACACACATTGGTGAACGTGAGACAGATATCGACAGAGTTGTGGTTAAATGAAGGTTTTATTTTTATTTTTTTGTTTTCTATTTTGATAAATTTTGTCCAAAAAAACATGGGGCACTTCTGCCCGTAAAAGTTTGGTGTGTTGCACAAGCTTGTGTATTGGCTAGTAGGCCTCTTCTTCCTCCTCCTCTGCTGGCTCAGACAATGGGGCCTCCCCCTCCTCCTCATAATCCCAGCGGCCCTGTGAGGCCGCAGCTCGCCTGGGCTGTCTTCTGGGGGGAGGTGGAGTATCACGATGTTGTGGCCTCCTCATCATGCGTCTTGCGGGCGCAGTGGGCCCTGGAGTGGTCTTCCGGGGGAACGTCCACAACGGCCCCCATCGCAGAGACCCATCAATGTCCGCCTCCAGGACACGAAATATGGCAAGCTCAGCGATGTCACGCTGCTCTGGCTCCATGCGTGCCAGCATCTTGATGGTGACGTACCCGATCCCAGAGCCGTGGGTCCTCTCTCGATCCAGGAGGACCCGTTTCGCCCACGCACCCAGCTCCGTGTTTGGTGGGGCAGGTGGTCTTCGACGTTGGATTCCAGAGCTGGGCCCTGGGCTCGGCCCCCCACCAATGGTCTCGGGCACTGGCTCTACCGCAGATGTTGATGGGAGAGCCTCGCCAGCTTCTGGCTCCTCAGCACTGGAGCCAAGCTCCCGAGGGGCCTGAAAAATAAACAAAAAAAAAAAAAATCAGCCGCATGTTGCTATGTAATTTAAGCTAATACTACAACCAAACTTCCAAGACAGCATAGAGCCAAAATCACCAAGGCTAACACCAAAAGCCACAGGAGCAGAGTTTAGAATAAAAACAAACAAAGAAGTAGACCAGTGCAGTATACTCACCTGAGGGTCGACATTCATAGGTAAAGTGCAAACAAATAATACAACACAATTGTGAACACCAAGACCCAAAACCAGAGAGGAAAGAACAGTGACCATGATTTTTTAAGGGAAAGCACAATGGTGACTACCGCATGTGCTGCAAACCACACATCAGTGCAAAGACCAAGCTGGGTAGATCACACAAACACAATTACCCACCTCCTGCGACGGGGCAGGGTCTTGTCTGTGGCCACAGCTGGTTGCGGATGGTGCCTGCTGCACTGTGTTCCCCGGGGCCCCTCTTGGCCAGGGTGAAGGTGAGGAGGTCATAGTACCAAAGAGTTGGCCTACGGACCTCCTCAGCTCCAGCCCCAGACCGGGCCTCCATCCACTTTTTGTGTGTCTTGTTGAACACGGTACGCAGGCACTTGATCTTATCCGCGACCAGGGCCACTGTCCAGATCTTATGTGGTTGGAGCCGGTTTGACAGCTCCACCAGTGGCCTGTAGGTCATGATATGCAGGAAGCGACACCCGCCACAGGCATTCGTGTTCCTGGTACATGTTGAGGAGCTGTGTCACAAAATCGTGATACTCAGCCGTCTGAGAAAAAAAACAACAAAAAAAGTGTCATGCAAAGACATGGCCATCACAAATGACACCCTACTCTGTGTGTCCAGCCCATGTCCAACAAGACTAATAACATGTGTTCTGGTAGTCAGCTTGGCTAGCCAAAAACCATTATTGGCGTTAACATGTGTCCATACATGGGGCATGTCAGACATGCCAGGTGATAAATTTATTCTGACCCACTGCAGGGAAATATGTCAAGGTCTGTCATTACAAAAGGCACACATGGCCTTACTAAGGACATTTAAACACACACTCATCAGATACACACATATTTAGGGCTAAACATAGTGCTGGAGTACACATGTTGCACATATTGTCCTGGCAAGGATCTCACAGAACATTATGTATGCTACAGGACACGGAGTGTATTTACGATGCGTACACGTCGCTAAATATACTTCTACAGGACGCTACATGAAGCTGGACATAAGGCACACAAATATCTCCCAACATATGGGTCTACAGCACACAGAAAAAAACGTTCAGGAGTGCCCAATAGCATGTGCCCCCACTTACCATCTGTCCAACAGAGATCTTGTGAGACACTACTAGCTCAATGCACATTCCAGTCGGGGCAGGGGTTGCGCCCCAGCACGTGCTTATTTAAACACAACCTGACCAATCACAAAAGCGCAATGGCGCATAATCATTGGTCGCACCTGCGAACGCCCAGGTGGCTACGTCGATTACAAGACACCGCTACGTTCTGATTGGTTGGTTACCATATAAAAAGCGCTCAAGACCGAAGTCGGACACGCTTGCTGCCCAGAGTCACTAAGTAAGTACTGATGTGCAAACATGAGCTGTGATATGGCTGTGTTACATTTACAGCACCTTACCATTAGGGGTCGCTATTGTGTAGTGTAGCTCACGCCCAAGTGGTGGGGTATGTAGTTACTCGTGATGTTTGTTGTCATATTTACTATTGTGTCCTGGCAAATGGATGCATGAGTGTTTTGACTGCCTAAACCCTATTTTCATTGAAAAGCCATTTTGCCTTAGCCATACAGGATCATGTTTGAAGGATGGGAGTGTCTTTAGTTGCGGGGCTCATCTGAATTGAGGACACATAGTACTGTAATTTACCACACACAATGGGATGTTTAAGGCCAAAATCAGATGTGGAGTGGGGCGTGTGGCTTCTGCGAATGTCTGCCTCAGAAGATCCTGCATTCACAACCCATTAGGGATGTCTCTTGGACATGATTAGTATTCAATAGTCTGCTGCGTGGCATGATATTTTGAGCATAACACACAAAGGCTGGGGTACCTGTGTAATGTATTTGTAAAGATGTTTAAAAAACCATGATTAAAATAATGTGACCTATGTGTTTGCCCATGACTTGTGGTCACACGTCAACATTATGGCCACGTGTATGGGCTTAGCCTCATGATGTGTTGCATTTGACAAGGGAGATGTATTGTACAGGACGGCAAGGGGTGTACAGTGACCAGGTTTGGTTGTCAGACACTGCAATGTTGTGTTTGGGCCTTGATTGGTGGTCTTTATGTATGTGTATGGGCTGGTGTTCACACTTGGGTATGCTGTGGTAAAGTGGCCAGGAGATGTCGAGGGAAGGAGGTGGTGTGTGTAGATGATGGGTGATGAAGCGTTCTTGTAGTGATGTTTTTTCTTTTCTCACTTTTGCAGGGGTTGGTACGTGAGATGATGTTCGACCCTGATGGAGAAGCTATCGTGGCTCTTGCAATTGTGGCTGAAGGATAGATATGAGAGGTTGTGGGCTCGCAGACCACGGTGTGTGTGGACTCAGGATTGGCTTCACCACTGGGACACCCGGAGCCACAGGCAGCTGGTGTGTGGGCTGGAGGATCGTAGTCCGCATGATTTCAGGAACTACCGCCGTATGTCCGAGGACTCTTTAACATTCCTGTTGGAACGCATAACGCCATTGATAGCCCGTCAGGACACTGTGATGCGTCGAGCTGTGCCACCTGAGGAGCGTTTGGCAGTAACTTTGTGGTTCCTGGCTACAGGTCGGTCAAGGACCGACCTGCAATACGCTTCACGTGTATCACTGTCCCTGCTGAGCCGCCTGATCCCTGAGACATGTGAGGCCATCTGGAGTAGTCTGCTGCCATTTTATATGCAGTTTCCCACAACACCCGCTGAATGGATGGATGTTGCCAGAGGGTTTGAGGACCGCTGGCAATTTCCAAACTGTGGCGGTGCATTGGATGGTAAGCATGTGAGGATAAACAAACCCCCAACTGCTGGGTCTTTGTATTATAATTACAAAGGATATTGTAGTGTGGTCCTCATGGTCCTGGTGGATACAAACTATGAGTTCCTCTACGTGGACGTTGGAATGAACCGGTGTATCTCAGATGGGGGTGTGTTTGCACACTGCTCCTTGGCCCAAGACTTAAGGACAGGTGGGCTGAACTTGCCCTCAAATGATGAGACAACCCATCATCTTAACTTTGCATTTGTGGGGGATGAAGCCTTCCCACTTCAGGCATACCTACTACGGCCTTATCCCAGAGGACCCTTACTTCTGAGCAGCGCATTTTCAATTACCGGCTATCCCGGGCCCGCCGTGTAGTTGAAAATGCGTTCGGGATCATGGCCAATACATTCCGGGTTTTTCATTCACGTCTGCATATGAAACTGGAACTATTGATGTGGTAGTGCTGGCCTGCTATGTGCTGCATAACTTTCTGTGTCGTAGGGATCGGTCATCTAACACGCCGGCAAGTTATGTGCATTCAGTGGACCCCACAACAGGGAGGTCTGTCCCGGGGATTGGCATGCTATTGACCATGGTGTGGCGCCACTCCAGCCGCTGAGTCAGGGTCAGACTCAGCAGGATGCCAGGAACAGTAGAGACGCATACTGCTCTTACTTTAATGGCCCTGGGGCAGTGTCCTGGCAGCACCAGCAAGTGCAGGGTGGCTGGTGCTGTGAGGCTGCAACATGATGAGGAGAGTCACCAGGGTGGCTGCACCAGGATTATTTGGGTTGTCTTTTTGTGTGTGCACATTCTTTAGTTAGTTAGTTAGTGAGTATTTTTTGTTTTTTTACTGTGACATGTTTTTTGTTTGACATTATTTCTCATCATGTTGCATTTGTTTGTGTGATGTCAACACTTCTGGTTTATGTTATTTTTTGTGTGTTGTTGTATTGTTTCTTTGTGCCCAAAATTATAAACCAAAAAAAATTGGATCCAAACAACAACCTGTGTGTGACGTTACTTTGGGATACAGGGCAGTTGCACATAGCTTTATGCTATGCATAGAGGTATGTGATTTGTAAAATGGTATTGATGGTTGCATGACACATTGTGTGGTAATATGCAGTACACAGGTTGAGCCCTTTGGGCCACAGTGTATGGCACAACTGTGTGTACATATCCATTGTGATGTGTTGTGTCCACACACATTGAGCAAGCAATGGTGTTTGTGGGGTATGTAGGTACAGCCATTACACATACAAGCATGTGTACACACACATAGTTCAGTTGTGCCATGGCATGGACCAATGTAGGCACATATATGCATAGTGTTGTTTGTATGTTCCCACCATCAGCTACAGACGCACACATAGCAAACCATTGTGTAGTGTAAGGCCACTGTCCTGCTCAAAACCGCTCTTGTGTGACGCTTGAGCGGCTCGAAAGTGTGTCACAGCAGCCACTTTCACCGACACGAGCGTGTATTCATTCCAAACGCAGAGACAATTGCGTCACGTATTAGCCAGCCTTCCTGCACAGCAGGCTGGCCAATCATGACGCGATTGCGTTGTCCAATAAGCATGTTTGGGGCGCGGTGTAAAACAATTTGGCACACCTATGTTTTCGCTGCGCTGAACATGCACGCCCACATTCCTTTGGAGATTGCAGCGTGTGAAGCGGTGACGGGAGTCTACCAGATGTTTCCCACTGTTGGTGTGGCAACTTCCGGGGTGACACGTCGCCTTACGTTGAGGGCAAAATTGTGGCGTGTAAAAGCGCCTTTTGTGATCTGAGGCAACCATAAAAAACGTGCACGCGCACGTTAGAATGCCTCCTATTGCCGCCAAAAATTGCGGCGTGTAACGGTACCCTTAGGGAATAGGTAATTAGAACTTGCAGAAGTTATTAGAACTTGTGGGTCATATGGTCCAGTGCATAACACATACAAGACAAATATATCATAAACAGTTATCAGTGGATAACAGAAACATTTTCAAAACTCTTTTATGCCTGGGTTTTTGAGCACGATATGAGGTAAAAAGGTATGATAAAATGAGCACTAGGGACATCCACTTGAGAAAGACGCCTTCAGTGTCGAAACATGTTGTGGCGAGGAGACCTGTAACTTCTACTGTTCACAATAAATTTGAAAGGTAATATTCGATAAGAGCCCAGTGCCTGATTCTGTCCCTAGCGCTCATTTTATCATACCTTTTTACCTCATATCGTGCTCAATTCCTCCCTTTGGGGAGTGTTGGTTGAGAGCAGCTCTGGGACAGGACTTGGTCAGCACAGAGGATCTGCCCTTCTCTGGACTTGAGATCTCTGGGAGAGACGTTATAGTTCCATAAAGAAAAAGCTTCTCTACACGTAGCAACGGATTTCTGCCTGCTGTTAAATCTCACCGCAAATCATTAACCTAGTTGTGCAGGGGGCGCAACTAGAAAAGGTGAGTGAAATATTAATATAACCCCTTGCTTCGGCTAATTTGCACAGTGTGGCGCAACAATTTTCTTGTTTTTTCCCATGCCTGGGTTTTTGTGACATTTTGAAAAACATGTTAAAAACTGCAGGCAGTTTAAAGCATTTTTATGTTTTTTTTAACATTTTCAGCATTTTTCCTGCAATGTATAAAGCTTTCACTGCCAGTTTTTGTTTTACATTTGGATTTTTCTGTCTCCTTTTTCCAAGAACCAAATTTTATTTGTGTCTTATAGCCTTCCGAGGGTTTCACTTTTTTTGAGTTGAGTTTTAATTTTGAATGACAAAATCCATTTTACCATGCATCATGCATTGTGCTGAAAAACAGCAAAAAGAATCCAAATATAGTGGAACTTTGGATTAAGAATAAGGCTACTTTCACATTTGCGTTCCCCTCCGCAGCGTTCATGTTGCATTTTTGGTGCGGACGAGACTGGGTGATTTGTGCGCAGGCGCCTGCGCACAGATCACATATGGCAGTGAATGGGTGCGCACGGTCATGCGCAGTCAAGTGCAGCACCGTGCGCTCCCATTATAAAGATAGGGGCTTGCGGTGCTGCGGTCACATTGCGGCTCCCCTCCACAGAACGCTGCGGAGGGGAATGCAAATGTGAAGGCAGCCTAACTTGGTTTGAGTGTGTTTTCCAAGACAAGCTAACATTTTTAAAAATTATAGCTCAGTAAACTGTACCTCCCTCCCTGCGTGGATACAGTACAATATAAGCCATCAATCGTGGTCTTTTCCTCACTTCCAGGTTCCAGCCTTTGCATGTTCACTGCTCTCCATACTCGATATGCCGCTACTAAACCAACTTTAGGTAACTGATGAAATTCCTGTACATCTGCGATGCCTGTGAGGTGCACATGGCTGTATACACAGTTCTCTCTGGCTGTACTGTATAGTAGTATTTTGTACTACTGTAATAATTTTACATGAACACAGTATATATTTTCGGTTGTGGAATGAATCATCTGCATTTCCATTTTTTCTTTTGGGAAAATTAGCTTTGATATAAGAATGATTCCCATAACAAATTATGCTCATAATCCAAGGTTGCACTGTACAATGAAATGATGAAAATAGTTTTTGGGGGTTATGTTTTTACAACGCACATAATTCTTCACTTTAGTGTGATGATGGTGATCCCAAACTTGGTTAGATTTTTTTCAAAAGGTTTAAAATAAAAGTCATAAGTTTGTAACAAAACAAATTATGGTTTCTGAGACTTTTCATGATTATTCTTCTATCAATGGAGTTGTGTGATGGCTTGTTTTTTGTGCTTTACAAAAAGTCGGCACTTGGACGGTTTCTTCAATTTTTCAAATTTCTTTCTTCAGTGTTCCAGGGTGATAAAACAAATCGGGAACGCAGTCCCGTACAGCTGAACACGTTTCGGACGTATAGTCAGGATTATGAGAAAATTATCAGACTCATTCATAAGTATATGCCGATTCTTTCACAAGATCCAATATTGCATAAAATATTACAAAAAGGATACAGATGTGTCCCTAGGAAATCCCTAGGTTCCTTCAGCCTGAACTAATCAGTGTAACTAATGAGAATATTCAAATGAGGTGTTCTAAGGGGAGGAGTTTTTATTGTATAAATGGTACAGAGTGGTTATTTTATATTTGCTGTTGACAAAGGACTGAACATCCGAAACGCGTTCAGCTGCACATGACTGCGTTCCCGCTTTGTTTATATCACCCTGGAACACTAAATAAAGAAATTTGAAAAATTGAAGAAACCGTCCAAGTGCCGGCTTTTTGTAAAGTTTAACCTTGTGTAAAGGCTACAGACGCCCTGCCTGGCACTAACAACTGCACGTGAGTCCGGTCGAGCCATTCCCGTTAACCCTTGTCCCCTTTTGATTGCTTGTTGTTTTTTGTGCACTGATCTGACTTTTTTATTGATACCAGCTTGATTGTTATTTTCTTGCATTTTTTTAAGGATGTGTGGAGATCCAAAAAAAAAATCACAATTCTGACATCGATTTTTTTCTCTTTACAACATTTCCTGTATGGGTTAATTCATTTTATATTGTCTGAGACACAGCCATGCCAAATATGTTTACCTGTATTTTTAGCACTATAAGGCGCACATAAAATCCTATGATTTTCTCAGAAATCAAAAGTATGCTTTATAGTCCGATGTGCCTTATATATGCAACCACAAATGGATTAAGCTTTATGGCCACCATAGTGCAATACGGAATAAAGAGATGCAGCGGCAAGAGTAGCGACAGTATCATATCATTAACAAAACATCCAGGACCTGGCACCTCTCACCAATGCCGAAGGACCTGCGGTGACGTAGCAGTAACAAACTGAGTCACGTGACTGGAGGCGGAGACAATTCAGGACTTGCTCCACAGCACAACAGGACGTGGTCCCCTGGAGTCCTGCATTATGGAATAAAGAGATGCAGCAGCAAGAGCAGCGACAGGATCATATTATTAAGAAAACATCCAGGACCTGGCACCTCTCACCGATCCCGAAGGACCTGCGGTGACGTAGCAGTTACAAGCCGAGTCACGTGACCGGAGGGGGAGACAATTCGGGAGTGGCTCCACAGCACAACAGGACGTGGTCCCCCGGAGTCCTTGCGGTGGTACGTACAGCTCTGTGCGCAGGGGCCCCACGGAATATCTGTGTTTCAGCATTAATGTGCATGCATTCAATAATTTTTTATACCCACTACCCCAAAAATGCCTCCTGGTAAGAGACATACTTATGATGCAGATTTTAAGCTTAAAGCTATAAATCATGTAGTAGAGCATGGAAATAGAGCAGCTGCGAGAGAATTCGACATTAATGAATCTATGGTGCATAAGTGGAGGAAACAAGAAGATGCCCTACGCCAGGTAAAGAAGACCAAACAGTTTCCGAGGAAACAAAGCAAGATGGCCACATTTGAAGGACAAAATAGAACAGTGGGTTATTGAACAGAGAAACGCAGGTAGAAGCAACTCAACTGTCGCTATTCGACTGAAAGCCACAGCGTTAGCACACAACATGGAGATCAAGGACTTTCAAGGAGGTCCTTCATGGTGCTTTCGTTTTATGAGAAGGCGTAATCTCTAATTCTGCACTAGAACTACTGTCTGCCAGCAACTGCCAAAAGATTATGAAGAGAAGCTGGACATTTTCCGCACCTACTGTATAACTAAAATAAAAGAAAAGAATATCCAACCAGAACACATCACTAACATGAATGAGATCCCCCTCACTTTCGACATCCCTGTAAAATGTACTGTTGAGAATAGAGAGACCAGTATGGTATCTATACGTACCACAGGAAACGAGAAGTCATCTTTCACTGTAGTTCTCGCCTGTCAGGCTAATGTCATGAAACTACCACCCATGGTCATTTTCAAGAGGAAGACTTTACCAAAAGAAAAGTTTCCTGCTGGAGTCATCATCAAGGCTAACCCAAAGGTTTGGATGGACGAGGAGAAGATGAGTGAATCGCTGAGGGAGGTCTACGTCAAGTGACCGGATGGCTTTTTTCACAGATCCCCATCCCTATTGGTCTGTGACTATGCGCACACATGTGACCGATACTGTTATAGCCCAAGTGAAGAAAACTAAATCGGAGCTTGCTGTCATTCCAGGTGGATAAAACCAAAGAGCTCTGCCGGTGTCAACAGGTCATTTAAAGTTAAATTGCCAGCTGCATGGGAGCATTGGATGATAGAAGGTGACTACACATTCACCAACACCGGGAGACAACGCCGGGCGAGTTATGCCACTATGTGCAAGTGTATCATGGATGCCTGGGAGAAGGTATCAGTCTCCAGTATCATCCAAGCTTTCAGGAAGGCTGGAATCATCACTGAAGGGCTAAGCATCAGCAACGAGACCGACTCAGATAATGATGAGGGGGACCCGAGCATGCTTGATGCTGAAATCGCCCGACTGTTAAACTCTGATACTGAAGATGAAGGATTTGATGGATTTGTGGTGGAGGAATGAAATGAAAAAGTAAATGTACCGGTATTGATTTGCAGTTACAACTGAACAAGTTGAGAGTTATCGTTAAAAAGTTGAATAAAGTTTGACTTACGGTCTTAGCTTTGTTTCATTTAATGTGCTGCGCCTTATAATCTGGTGTGCCTTATATATTAACCTAGACGCCTTAACAGGGACTTATTGATAATGCGCCTTATAATCCGGTACGCCTTATGGTCCTAAAAATACGACACTTAATTATTCATTATTTTCTAAGTTTTAATAGAGTAAAAATAGAGGTGTTAATGACATTTTTATATTTTTTAATACATTTTTTTAGTTTATTTTTTAGTTTATTTAGGGGATTTTAACCTGCAATAATCTAATCTCTTATTTTATAATCTGCAATACCACAATATTGCAGTGTATAGTGTAAGTTGAGTTGAGTGTAAGCTGAGTTCTTCTATGGTACTCAGTATAGTGTAAGTTGTGTTCTCCTATGGCACTCAGCTTGAGGCCTAGGCGTATCAAGATGGCAGCAAATAGGGCTTTCAATAGGCTGCTCACTGCCATTGTAACACAACAGTGCCCTACAACCAGGAATGGGTTTGGGTAATTGCAGGGGTACAGATGCTACCTAGGCTGGGCAACTAATAACTCTTATGGCCCTTAAGCCACCAGTTGCTTTATCAGAGTGTGCCTTTAAATCATCTGCAACCAAATCACAATCTGTAAAAGCGTGGCACCTCTTAAAAAATGTGGTGCATGTACAGATCATTTAATGTAAAATATAGCACCAGTCAGTCCCAAACAGTTAATAGGCCGTCATGTGTTAGCAGCATTGTACCTTTAAATTTGTGGCTGGAACAGACTTTGTAGTAAGTGACCATGAAGCACCATCCTGTGCTTGTTTGCTGTAAATGTTTCTTGCTACCCACAGAACTAAAAAGAGTGCTGTGCTATAGGTATTGGTTGCATGAATGGGTCTCTATGTAGAGGCTGAAAGGATTGATGTGCTGCATGATGAGTTTATATCTAGAGGTTCCAAGGAAGTATGTATTGCAGGGGGGAAATATGGCTTTATCTAGAAAAAGTAAGGAAAGATACCGTATATTAAAAATGGGGCTTTGTATGGAGGTGCTGAGAGGAGTGATGTGTTGAAGGAAGGAAATGTAGAAAGTGGGTGTGAGAGAAGTAATGCAATGTAGGATGGACCTGTATAAAAAGGGTCTGGGAGGAATGATGTTCTGCATGACAGATCTGTATATAGTGAGGCTGAGAAAGGTGATGTACTGCATAATAGGTTGTAGGTAGAATGATGAAGGGTGGGAGTGAATAATGGATGATTTACAAAAAATAATATCCCATATCAATGGAAAATACAATAACTTGCTCATCTCTGGGGGGACAACTGCTAGGATACACAGTGAGCCTGTGAGAGAACTTTGTCCCCAAACTCCATGAAACATTGCCCTATTTTGCTATGCTTAAAAGAAAACAAACCGTATTTGAAACTGTCTTCAGAGTATGTCATCAATTGATCACCTGACTAATTAGGTATTACGCTTCCTTTAGATATATGGTATTTTGCAAATGAAAAACAACTGTTTTTCATCAGTGTGATTTCAACCATTTTTTGTTTTTATTTTTACCATCATTGTGTCATCCGTTTTTCTTGTATGCAAAAAATAATGTAAAGCTCCTCGTTCTCATTAGGATAAACTGATGATGAGATTTTGGTGAGCTGCATACTTTCGTCGCACAAAAAAACTCATAGTTTTATAATTCGATCAAAGTGGATGGGATTCATAGAAATCTTATGCCCTCCATAATTTTTTTTTCTCAACATAAACTGACCTGTGGTGCATATTTGATATCTGTAACATGTTAAAAAAAAATAGTTTAATGCAAAATGCAATGACAAATACACAGGTAACCTAATTTGTCGCATAGGTGCAAAAATTGTACAAAAAATTTGCAACATTAAAAACTCACCCAATACTTATTATTTATTCCTTAAACTCCTGAGGAAGTGTACAGTGAGTACACGAAACGCGTAGAGTCTGGGAGGAATAAAGATCTTTGTTTTAAAGATTCAAGGTCCTTGGAGTCATTTTCTTGGCCAATTTTTCGAACAGCGCGATCTACAAGCCGGATTCCTATATCAACGCATAAGACCAATACTTATTATGGGAACATAGCCTTAAACAAAGTAAAACAGTATTCAGATGACACACTAATGACATCTAAGTGTTACACATTTTTTTCTCTGACCTGTACACTTGAATTTGCAGATTTGATCCAAAAATAGGATTAATCCTTTCACGACCAAGGATGTATAGGTACATCCTTGGTCGTGTCCCTCCCTTTGATGCAAGCTCACGCTCTGAGCTTGCATCGTTCACCGGATATGTCATCTGATCACATGTGCATGTGTCCCTTATTGTACCTCATTGAACCTGTAAGGTTGTATTCCCACGTTGCAAATTTGATTGCAGAAATTTCTGGACATAATTCTACTTACCATCGAACGTCTAAATAAGGAAATAACAACTCTGGAAGAAAACATCCAATCGACTGAGGAACAATTGGCAGGAACCTTCTCTAGTTCTGAACTAACTGAACTCATGTCTAAGACCACCAAAGCAATTGCGGACTTTAAGAAAAACTTACAAGCCCAAAAACGGGCTAAATTTATAAGGGACCAAGATGATAAATAAACAGGTGTACCGATGGTGTTGTAGTGATCTACCTCCAGTTCCGAATGCCCCATATGGCCCACCAAGCAGCAGCAGTGAATACGGTTCCTATAACTCACTGAATTTTTTAGGCCAAGCATGTCCCAGAAAAGGAATGCGCGGAGGGGGAAGAGGCAGCAGACCAAAACCGGATGTGGTCAAAATATGTGCACAGATAGGCCCAACCTTGTATACAACGTTTTCACACACACCCTATCACCAACAGAACACAAACTTCTCCAGAGGGGCTTATCATTCTGCCCCACACCCTACTTTAGCTCCTTTAACCTGGAGCAGGAGCTTAGGAGATTTTTCCAATCAATTCGTCTCAAGGCACACTTCTCAGGTAGTATCACCGATACCCCCCAGAGAATGGAGACCGATCAGACATTATCATAACAACCGTCCTCAACCTCCTCTCCAAAACCATTAAGGTTGCAAATACCAAGTACATCTACCCCACCACGTCACTATCATCCCGTGGAGACATATGTTGAGTTGGTCTCGAAAGACATAGCTTGAATAGTATCTTCCATACATAAAGGGCATTTTCCATTAACACACAACTTTAGTAAAGTGGAATCACAGGCCATTAGGTCTCTTCAAACTAATCCTAATATCATAATAAAACCTGCCGACAAAGGTGGTGCCGTAGTGGTTCTTGACAAGACCTATTACATTAATGAAATTCAGTCTCAATTGTCTGACAATTCCACATATACAGCCATCGCACATGACCCTACCACAAAGGTCCAGTATCGTATTAAATCACTCATTGATAAGCACCTCCAACTAGGTTCCATTGACAACAAGCTAGCGGACTATCTTGTTAAAAAGAGTCCATTATTCCTGTATTCTATAGTCTCCCAAAGGTACATAAGAACTTGAGGACACCACCAGGTCGTCCCATTGTGGCCAGCACAGAGTCGGTGTTGTCACCTCTGGCAATTACTCTAGACAGCATTTTAAGCCCGCTAGTCCCTTCCATTCCATCCTATTTGAAAGATACGAATGACTTCTTATCCTTACTTAAATCATTGTCTTTACCTCCAGGCTGTTGCGTCCTTGCCACCATGGACGTTAACAGCCTGTACACAAGCATCAATCACGATGCTGTTTCATGGTTCCTTGACAACCATGAAAATATCACGGATAATCAGAAACTTTTCTGTCTTGACACATTACAGATTGTTCTAGAAGAAAACGTTTTCATGTTTGGTGACCGTTTCTTTGTTCAGCGTAGGGGGACTGCGATGGGATCCAACGTCGCACCCCCCTACGCTAACATATTTATGGCGCATTTTGAGGAGTTATTCGTTTATACCTATCCACTTTTCCAATGATATGTGAGTATATGGCGTCGATATATCGACGACATATTTCTCATCTGGAAGGGATGAATGAATGAATTTCTGAATGAATGAATCTCTGAATGAATTTCATACTGACCTCAAACGGATGTGTAGTGGTTTGACATACCACAATACACAAGGACAAAAAAGAGGTTACTTTTGTGGATACCAAAGTCATTCTTAATCAAGATGGTCACCTTTCCACAGACATACATCGTAAGCCTACGGACAAAAAAAGCATGTTGCTGTACAGTAGTGCACATCCTGGACACATGAAACTTTCACTACCCAAATCACAATTCAATAGGGTCACTAGGATCGTATCTGATCCGATCGTACGCAAAAAATGTTGCGATAAAATACAAGAGATGTTTTTTGAGAGAGGCTACACTGTACACATATTGGACATGGAAACTCTTAATATTGCCACTTCTCGTGAAAAGAAATCCCGCATAGCAATTGTTAATACATACCATCCATATCAGACCTTGGTTCACAACTCTATTAAGCGGCATTGGCCACTATTGAAACAGGCTTATCCTAATGTTCCAGAGTTCAGCCAACTACCCCTAATATGTGACAAAAAAGCACCGAATCTTAGAAACAGTTTAGTTCGGGCAGATATTGGGTCACTATCTCCCACACCCAGACAAACTGTTTTTTCCACTGTTCGGAAGGGGAGCTTTCCATGCCTTCACTGCCTTCAATGCTCTCATTTGCTTTGTTGCTCCTTTAACAGTAATCAATTACACCTTTGTTGATAGATTATCATCTCTTGAGTCATCTGTGCAGCTTCTTTGAATCCGTTTTCTTTTATCATGAGGTAATAGACTTCTATGTACAATTGTTGTTTTTTGTTAACATATGACTATAATATGCTGAAAATATGTTGTCTACCTATATTGTATTGAGAATATGGGGAACATCTTTCTGTTTACAATGCACATTGACTGTCATGTTTGTATATGACTGTTACAGATCCATCCCCTGATGAAAAACTGTTGTTTGAAACGATCGTCAGGATTGTTGAGTCAATTTGAAATAAAGGATCACTGCATTTGATTACGTCTACATATTTTTTTTGTGTGTGCCAGGGTTCGCTCCTTTTTGAATCTCTGAATTTACCCTAGAGCACCACGTTAAAACAGTGAGCATACCCCTCTCTCTATATATACCTCCCATAGATGATGATCTAATTGCAGCACTGAATGCAGCATGTCTGCTGCATTTAGGCAAGGGGTCCCCCATCCCTTGATCCCCCCTGTACCCCAAGATAATTGATTTAGAAAACTTACAAACTGGAGCCGGATAGGAGGGGTCTAGTGGCTGGAGCCACTTCTCCTCACAGGGGAATCTGACACCCCCTGTATAAAGTATCCTCCCTTTGCTGCTTCCTCCCTGTCAGTCATGGTCTCCCTCACCTGCTGCATGCCAAGCAGGACGCAGGCGCAGTGCAATGGAGTGTTTTGTGATGATGCTGTTCATCTTCCCCGCCTCCTGCGGTGACGTGAACTCCTTTACCTGCCCTGCTCTATGTCTATGACAGCATCGTCACAAAATGCTCCCTCGCATTGCGCCTGCGTCCTGCTTGGCATGCAGCAGGTGAGGGAGACCATTACTGACAGGGAGGAGGCAGCAAAGGGAGGATACGTTATACAGGGGGTGTGAGATTCCCCTGTGAGGAGAAGTGGCTCCAGCCACTAGACCCCTCCTATCCGGCTCCAGTTTGTAAGTTTTCTAAATCAATTATCTTGGGGTACAGGGAGGATCAAGGGATGGGGGACCCCTTGCCTGAATGCAGCAGACATGCTGCATTCAGTGCTGCAAGTGTATTAACTATGTAACAATATGTAGCGATGTTGAATTTTTAGATATGACCAAAGGGATGCAAGATAATAGTGCATATTACTGAGCCTACCTTGCTACCCTGAAAAAGCACCAGCAAAGGTCCAATTAAAAACATATTATGGTCTGTATAAAAAAATCAGACAGTATTGTCGAACTAGAATAATTCAGATGGCGTTTCTGCAGTTACACATTGTTGTGTTAGTATTACATGGGTGTGGGTTTACACAAATGTCTAGTGAGTTCTGCTATTAAGAGATAAATTACATTTTGCTCTTAAAATATAGAACAGACGACTCTTAGAAAACCTATGCAGACATTCTGTAAGTGAGAATTTATCTTCTCATCTATGTAAACAATGTCTCATCATTTAACAGTTATTATAAATAATGGCTTTTTATAGCGAGTCGTTTGTAGCGCATAGGTTCCACCGAGGGTTGCTCCAGGAGGATTGTAGGAGAGAAAATAGTGACATATTGCAGGCATCCAGGCTAAAACATTTTACATCCAGAGCTTCGTCTTGTCACTGGGGTTTGCATGCTTGTTCTTTGCAGTCTGTGGAATCAGATCATAACAAGAATTTAATTTGTTTTCTAATGCAAGAATTAAAATATTTGTGATTTATGTGTTTGTCTACTGTTTTCTGGCTTGACTGATAAAATGGTTAATAACAATATAAAAACTCCATTTCCATAAATTTTCCATAAATTATGCTTTATATCTTACTGGCTGTAGTCCCCGACATCACCCGGGATGGTAACTAGCTGTTCTTAGCTATAACAAAGTGTGGCTTTTCTCTGCAGAGATGCACAGGCTGCAAGTGTAATACAGGGGCTATGTATGGGCTCCTGGTATAATACAGGGGCTATGTGTGGGCACAGGCTGTAATACTGGAGACTGTATGTGTGGTCTCCTGCTGTATACTGGGGGCTGTCTGGCCTCCTTCTGTAATACTGGGGGCTATGTGTGACCTCCTGCTGTAGAAAGGGGCTATATGTGGTATCTTGCTGCATACTGGGGGCTTT
>JARQOC010000002.1:406469996-406517282 GCA_033576535.1 Allobates femoralis | reverse complement strand
AAAAAAACTATAAGAGTAGTTATAATGGTAATACTAATAGTCAACTTTAGAGGAGCCCAAATTGATATAATGGCAGCTTACATGTAGGAGTGACTATAAAGCTTTTTACAAATCTTCCTGGAATCTAGGATGATCAGAGTGCTGTTTTTACTGCCTTGTCGTCATGGAATGATTTGTTGATTTTATCATTCATGGGTGCAGATATAAATACATCTACTTATGGATACTTTCTGTAAACTAACTAGTAGAGCAAATACATTAAATGTCATCATAATGCTCAATGTCAAGTTTTGCGGCTTCATGATAACTTGGTATACACTTACTTAGGTCTGGATCTTTAAGGTACCACTTCAGCATTTTTTTCACTGCTGCAGTGGTGCTTTAAATCTACATCCCCTGCACCTGTCTTATACTCAACCTCCGACATCTTCATCTTTACCAGTGGTGCTCCAGACAGTCTCCTTCCATTTGTGACCTGATGGCTGCTCCAGTGATTTATGGAGCACATTGGTGAACACAACTCAATACCAGCCTATGAGAATCTTGTTAGGTCTTCTCATAGACTTGCATTGAGTGCTTGTGATGTAACTTCTAACTCCCAGCCAGTCAACAGTTATGATCAGAAGATGGCACTGCAGGACCGGAGTGTCACTGAAAAAGGATGAAAATGCCAGAAGGTAAGTATAATACTGGGGGCAGGGTTTAAAGTGCCATTCTAGAGATGAAAAAAACAAAAACACTGGAGTGATACTTTAAAGGGAACCAACCACCTCAGATGACGACTATAAACTGTTAATACATGTCCCTGCACCCTACCTACACCATTCCACCTATGTTTTTCTTAAGAATATTGATAAATGTAAACCGAAATATACACTTTATAAAATTACATGCCTGTGTACTTCTGGGCGTCTCCTTCTGGGTCAGTTACTAGAGGGCTGTGTCTCCAGCAGCATGACTGGCTTCTCTAGCCCTCCCTCTTACTTTGCAGGACGTCACATGAAGGGACGGGAGCAGACTTGCGTGCCCGCCCACTGATAGATAACATCACGCCCTTCATGTGACGTCCTGCAAAGTAAGAGGGAGGGCTAGAGAAGCCAGTCATGCTGCTGGAGACACAGCCCTCTAGTAACTGTCCCAGAAGGAGACGCCCAGAAGTACACAGGCATGTAATTTTATAAAGTGTATATTTCGGTTTACATTTATCAATATTCTTAAGAAAAACATAGGTGGAACGGTGTAGGTAGGGTGCAGGGACATGTATTAACAGCTTATAGTCGTCATCTGAGGTGGTTGGTTCCCTTTAAGTGGTGTCCCATCTTAATAATTTTTTCACATTTCATTTTTAAATGCACTTTAATACATTTCTTCTATTAGGACTAATTTATATGGGGTTGTCCAGTATAAACTGAAAATTCTGCACTCAATCTGAGCGCAGACTTATCAATCCTCCCAGCGCACGCACTGTGCGCTGCAAGGATTTGCAGTTTCTAAACCAGGAGCGGTCCACAATACTAGCTGGGTGCCTGATGCACATGCATCGGGATTCTAGCAGAGCGAGTCTCTGACTCGCAATGGCCGCTTCGCGGCCAATGCTTCGGGCGTATCCACATGACCACGCTGACTCGCAGCGTGAGCGGACTCAAAAGGGGCAAAAAACCCATTCGTGATTATATAATAGATGGATATTTCCAGCCAGAGACCCCAACTAGTGGGCACCGCCTCTCTTAATAGACGTGTATGGAGCAAGGCCATGCTCACTAGACTGCTGCTACCACTAGTCGAACACGCCCGCTCCATACACTTGTATGAAGTGAGGCCATGCCCACTAGCCGTGTTGTTCCCAGGAACATGCATACTGCATAATTCCAGACCGTTCCTGGCTTACAAAATAGTGAGTCTTCGCAGTGCTCAGAGAATTGATAACTCTGCAGTCACTCTGTCACAACGTTTATGAGTATTTGGACTGAAATCCCACTCTGCAGTGACCAAGTCTCTCATTAGCAGAAAGAATCTAAAGGCTAGACTCACCATTCGTGAGGAGCATGTTGTGTGGACAGAGGAGAACTGGTCCACAGTTAATAATAATAATAATAATAATATTTATTCATTTATATAGCGCTATTAATTCCATAGCACTTTACATACATCAGTAATGCTGTCCCTATTGAGGCTCACAATCTAAACATCCTATCAGTATGTCTTTGCAATGTGGGAGTAAACCGGAGTGCCCGGAGGTAACCCACGCAAACACGGGGAGAACATACAAACTAAATCGTTGGTTCAGAGTTGACAGGTTTACCAACATGTTGGAAAACCTGACGATCTCAACTCAAGCAACCTGCTGCATCATTCTGTGTGACACCGCGATAACGATGTCGTTAATGACTTTGCCCATTCACAGCAATGAGCAGGGATCATTCGTGGGGTTTGCGAACGATGCCTGCTTACAACATCGTTGGTGAGTTGTCCACGATATCTAGACCTGTGACATCTCACCAGCGATGTTGAAATGATATTAAAAACGACCGCGCGCCCCCCAGATCGTTGCCGACATCGTTTCAACGTTGTGCCATGTAATGGGGCCTTTACGTGCATTCAGCACTCAATCAGCCAGCAATGTTCATGCAGGACAATGCCCCATCACACAGCAAAACAGGTAAAGCAGTTCCTTGAAACATAAAACATTGAAACAATGAAATGGACAGCCCAGAGTCCTGACCTAACCCCAATAGAAAACCTCTGGAAAATCCTTGTTGACCAAGTTAATGCCAAGAAACCCACAACAAATTTGTGGAAGAGATTTGAAGAAGAGTGGACCAAAATCACACCAGGGCATTGTGAGAGACTAGTGATGTCCTGTGGCTGCAGGTGTGCTGAAGTCATTCAGAGCAAAGGCCTGTACAAAGCAAAGGCCTGTACACTTCCCACTGATTGGTGACTATTGTAACCTTCACAAAATTAAGTTTTAATCTTTTTCTGTGTTTCAGTCATTGCTGTTCTTTAATTATGATCACGTTTTGTATAAAATAAAGGTTTTAAGTTGATAAACTTTGGTTAGTTTGGAAAACACTGTTCTAATGGCATGGTGTGCCCTTACACAAAAACCTTTAAATGTTGATCAATGTACATTACATTCTGTCTGAAAAAATCAAGTGATCATACATTGTTCTCTAATTTTAATCACCAGTGTATATATCTGTGCTAAAATCAATGTGCTCTATATTATTATTATTATTATTATTATTATTATGGCTTAGCTGTAAACATTAAGGTGAAATTGATGCCTCCTTCCGGCCACAAACATGCTTCATTTGCGTAACTGAACTATAGTGCAGATTGGTCTCTATAAATGTTTTTTTCCCTCTGTCAAGTGCACTTTTAGCCATCCATGAAAAGCTTTATCTGGATTCTTGCCAGCAATATTTACCTTAAAAAGATGATAAGCTCAATTTGGTTTTAAACATAAATAATAAAAATATATACCGTATATACTTGAGTATAAGCCGACCCGAGTATAAGCCGAGGCCCCTAATTTTACCCTCCAAAATTAGGGAAACTTATTGACTCAAGTATAAGCCTAAGGGGGAAAATGAAGCAGACTCTCATCACGGTATACAGCCCCTCTCATCATGATAAATGGCTCCTCATTACTGGTATATAATCCCCCATTACTGGTATATAATCCCCCATCACTGTTATATAGGACCTCCATCATTGGTATACAGTTCCCCCCCATCAGAGGTTACAACCCCCATCAGTGGAATACAGCCCCCCATCAGTGGTATATACAGGCCCCCCCAGTGGAATATATAGACTCCCCCCAGTTGTATATACAGGCCCCCCCAGTTGTATATACAGGCCCTCCAAGTGGTATATACAGGCCCCCCCTTGCTGCCGCACACCTGTAAAAGAATAGCGCATTCATACTTATCCTCCTCGCTCTTTCCCCGCACGTCCTCCAGTCTTCTTCCTGCTTGTACCCGGCGTCATGTGACCGGCACAGAAGCAATGACTTCATTGCGGCTGCGCCTGCCGGGTACAAGCAGGAAGAAGATCGGAGGACCGAGGTGACAGCGAGGAGGATAAGTATGAATGAGCTATTATTTTACAGGTGTGCGGAAGCAATGGGGGGCCTGTATATACCACTGGGGGGAAAAGCGCTGACAGTGAAATGTAATATGCACTGCTCCCCCTGCCATTGATGGACAGGGGGATGCAGTAGATATTGCATTGCATTAATGAGCGGGGGCACGTGACCGGCCGCTCTTATTGCAGCCTCCCCCACCTCCTCCAGCCCCCGGACAGCGTCCCCCCACACTGAGCTGTCACTGACTCGAGTATAAGCTGAGGGGATCACTTTTCAGCACAATTTTTGAGCTGAAAAACTCAGCTTATACTCAAGCATATACGGCACACTGAAAGTGAGAGCAATTGTGTATCTCTATTTCCAGAAAAAAATTCTCACACCTAAATTTCCCTAAAATCCTAGGTACTCCAATTATCCTGAAAAGATATGTATAAAACTCTGAGATGGTATCCACCCCCTTCTAATCTCATTATCTTTACCGCAAGTAAAGTGACCTCACCATAGAAATGGATGGTAACTCGTGTGTGTATATATACCGTACATATATATATATATATATATATATATATACACTGTAATATATATGTATATATATATATATATATATATATATATATATATATACACTGTAATATATTTATATATATATATATATATATATATATAAAGCAGAAAAAAACTGCATAGCACTCACAGACTAATGTGAACCGGTGCCAGCAGGGCTGCTGAATCAAATAACTAGAAAGAAATGCTCTGCAGCACTCGGTTACTACCAAAGATGTACATGTGCTAACAAGCTATATATATATGAGAAAAAAGTTAAAAACTTACGTTTTTTCAAAAAACTCAAAATCATATCTTTTTATTCTGAAGTTCTTGGTACATACATTGGCCAATGTCTGTTTGCTCGTCGACTGCGACAAAGTGACTTCAGGTCCGACGAGTCCTACTCTGATATCCCTATCCTCCTTGTCCACCCCCCACCTCTCAGTGGGCAGACCCCATCTCAACCTTAGATCACCTGCAGTCAACAAGGGTGCAATTGCAGCATGGAGCCAGCAACTCCATAAAATACAAAGCAGAAAAAAACTGCATAGCACTCACAGACTAATGTGAACCGGTGCCAGCAGGGCTGCTGAATCAAATAACTAGAAAGAAATGCTCTGCAGCACTCGGTTACTACCAAAGATGTACATGTGCTAACAAGCTATATATATATGAGAAAAAAGTTAAAAACTTACGTTTTTTCAAAAAACTCAAAATCATATCTTTTTATTCTGAAGTTCTTGGTACATACATTGGCCAATGTCTGTTTGCTCGTCGACTGCGACAAAGTGACTTCAGGTCCGACGAGTCCTACTCTGATATCCCTATCCTCCTTGTCCACCCCCCACCTCTCAGTGGGCAGACCCCATCTCAACCTTAGATCACCTGCAGTCAACAAGGGTGCAATTGCAGCATGGAGCCAGCAACTCCATAAAATACAAAGCAGAAAAAAACTGCATAGCACTCACAGACTAATGTGAACCGGTGCCAGCAGGGCTGCTGAATCAAATAACTAGAAAGAAATGCTCTGCAGCACTCGGTTACTACCAAAGATGTACATGTGCTAACAAGCTATATATATATGAGAAAAAAGTTAAAAACTTACGTTTTTTCAAAAAACTCAAAATCATATCTTTTTATTCTGAAGTTCTTGGTACATACATTGGCCAATGTCTGTTTGCTCGTCGACTGCGACAAAGTGACTTCAGGTCCGACGAGTCCTACTCTGATATCCCTATCCTCCTTGTCCACCCCCCACCTCTCAGTGGGCAGACCCCATCTCAACCTTAGATCACCTGCAGTCAACAAGGGTGCAATTGCAGCATGGAGCCAGCAACTCCATAAAATACAAAGCAGAAAAAAACTGCATAGCACTCACAGACTAATGTGAACCGGTGCCAGCAGGGCTGCTGAATCAAATAACTAGAAAGAAATGCTCTGCAGCACTCGGTTACTACCAAAGATGTACATGTGCTAACAAGCTATATATATATGAGAAAAAAGTTAAAAACTTACGTTTTTTCAAAAAACTCAAAATCATATCTTTTTATTCTGAAGTTCAAACATGCTTCATTTGCGTAACTGAACTATAGTGCAGATTGGTCTCTATAAATGTTTTTTTCCCTCTGTCAAGTGCACTTTTAGCCATCCATGAAAAGCTTTATCTGGATTCTTGCCAGCAATATTTACCTTAAAAAGATAAGCTCAATTTGGTTTTAAACATAAATAATAAAAATATATACCGTATATACTTGAGTATAAGCCGACCCGAGTATAAGCCGAGGCCCCTAATTTTACCCTCCAAAATTAGGGAAACTTATTGACTCAAGTATAAGCCTAAGGGGGAAAATGAAGCAGACTCTCATCACGGTATACAGCCCCTCTCATCATGATAAATGGCTCCTCATTACTGGTATATAATCCCCCATTACTGGTATATAATCCCCCATCACTGTTATATAGGACCTCCATCATTGGTATACAGTTCCCCCCCATCAGAGGTTACAACCCCCATCAGTGGAATACAGCCCCCCATCAGTGGTATATACAGGCCCCCCCAGTGGAATATATAGACTCCCCCCAGTTGTATATACAGGCCCCCCCAGTTGTATATACAGGCCCTCCAAGTGGTATATACAGGCCCCCCCTTGCTGCCGCACACCTGTAAAAGAATAGCGCATTCATACTTATCCTCCTCGCTCTTTCCCCGCACGTCCTCCAGTCTTCTTCCTGCTTGTACCCGGCGTCATGTGACCGGCACAGAAGCAATGACTTCATTGCGGCTGCGCCTGCCGGGTACAAGCAGGAAGAAGATCGGAGGACCGAGGTGACAGCGAGGAGGATAAGTATGAATGAGCTATTATTTTACAGGTGTGCGGAAGCAATGGGGGGCCTGTATATACCACTGGGGGGAAAAGCGCTGACAGTGCAATGTAATATGCACTGCTCCCCCTGCCATTGATGGACAGGGGGATGCAGTAGATATTGCATTGCATTAATGAGCGGGGGCACGTGACCGGCCGCTCTTATTGCAGCCTCCCCCACCTCCTCCAGCCCCCGGACAGCGTCCCCCCACACTGAGCTGTCACTGACTCGAGTATAAGCTGAGGGGATCACTTTTCAGCACAATTTTTGAGCTGAAAAACTCAGCTTATACTCAAGCATATACGGCACACTGAAAGTGAGAGCAATTGTGTATCTCTATTTCCAGAAAAAAATTCTCACACCTAAATTTCCCTAAAATCCCAGGTACTCCAATTATCCTGAAAAGATATGTATAAAACTCTGAGATGGTATCCACCCCCTTCTAATCTCATTATCTTTACCGCAAGTAAAGTGACCTCACCATAGAAATGGATGGTAACTCGTGTGTGTATATATACCGTACATATATATATATATATATATATATATATATATATATATATATACACTGTAATATATATATATATATATATATATATATACACTGTAATATATTTATATATATATATATATATATATATATATATATATATATATATTCACTTATGTGCACCATTAATTCCACAGTGCCTATTTGCAGTTTGACCTCCTGTTGGTCTGCAAGTGACTTAGCCCACTTCAGTGTGTGTGCTGACTTGCTGGCATAAGGATATATTATTGAGTCAATCAATGCTCAATGAGAGGAAGGTTTGCAAATTAACACTACTGCAAAATAAAGTTAGCTCGCTCTCTGGTGACACCTGTTGGAGGATTGTCACCCAGTTTAGCCAACTTCCTATGTGGCATTAATGCCTAAATATGCAGTGGCAAACTCTACTTTAAAGAAAAGTTCTATTTAAAGATAAAAAGATAGCACTTAATTTAGGACTAGATTGGAGCAAGTTTTTCTTTCCTTGTTATCTTAATTAATGGAGTTTTCCCACAACAAAGTACATTTTAATCAATTGATCTTGGATAAATAATAATTTCCACAATTGGATGTGTTTAAAATAATGTTTGTGTGCTGATATAATTTTATACATGTGCCCCTGCTATGTACTGTGTAATGGCCATGTCTGACCATACAGGGACATGGTCTGATCATACCACATCTCCTGTGCTGAGATAATCTTATATATATGTCCCTGCTATGTACTGTGGAATGGCTGTGTCTGATCATACAGGGACATGATCTGATCATACCACAGCTCCTGTGCTGAGATAATCTTATATATGTGCCCCTGCTATGTACTGTGTAATGAATGTGTCTGACCATACAGCGACATGGTCTGATCATACCACATCTCCTGTGCTGAGATAATCTTATATATGTGTCCCTGCTATGTACTGTGGAATGGCTGTGTCTGACCATACAGGGACATGATCTGATCATACCACATCTCCTGTGCTGAGATAATCTTATACATTTGTCCCTGCTATGTACTGTGTAATGGATGTGTCTGACCATACAACAACATGGTCTGATCATACCACATCCCCTTTGCTGAGATAATCTTATATATGTGTCCGTGCTATGTACTGTGTAATGAATGTGTCTGACCATACAGGAACATGGTCTGATCATACCACATCTCCTGTGCTGAGATAATCTTATATATGTGTCCCTGCAGTGTACTGTGTAATGAATGTGTCTGACCATACAGGGACATGGTCTGATCATACCACATCTCCTGTACTGAGGTAATCTTATATATGTGTCCCTGCTATGTACTGTGTAATGGATGTGTCTGACCATACAGGGACATGGTCTGATCATACCACATCCCCTGTGCTGAGATAATCTTATACATGTGTCCCTGCTATGTACTGTGTAATGGATGTGTCTGACCGTAGAGGGACATGGTCTGATCATACCACATCTCCTGTACTGAGATAATCTTATATATGTGTCCCTGCAGTGTACTGTGTAATGGATGTGTCTGACCATACAGGGACATGGTCTGATCATGCCACATCTCCTGTACTGAGATAATCTCATATATGTGTCCCTGCAGTGTACTGTGTAATGGATGTGTCTGACCATACAGGGACATGGTCTGATCATACCACATCTCCTGTACTGAGATAATCTTATATATGTGTCCCTGCAGTGTACTGTGTAATGTATGTGTCTGACCATACAGGGACATGGTCTGATCATGCCACATCTCCTGTACTGAGATAATCTTATATATGTGTCCCTGCAGTGTACTGTGTAATGGATGTGTCTGACCATACAGGGACATGGTCTGATCATGCCACATCTCCTGTGCTGAGATAATCTGATAAATGTGTCCCTGCTATGTACTGTGTAATGGATGTGTCTGACCATGCAGGGACATGGTCTGATCATACCACATCTCCTGTGCTGAGATAATCTGATAAATGTGTCCCTGCTATGTACTGTGTAATGGATGTGTCTGACCATGCAGGGACATGGTCTGATCATACCACATCTCCTGTGCTGAGATAATCTGATAAATGTGTCCCTGCTGTGTACTGTGTAATGGATGTATCTGACCATACAGGGACATGGTCTGATCATACCACATCTCCTGTGCTAAGATAATCTTCTAAATGTGTCCCTGCTATGTACCGTGTAATGGCCGTGTCTGACCATACAGGGACATGGTCTGATCATACCACATCTCCTGTGCTGAGATAATCTTATATATGTGTCCCTCCTATGTACTGTGTAATGGATGTGTCTGACCATACAGGGACATGTTCTGATCATACCACATCTCCTGTGCTGAGATAATCATAGAACCATAGAACCATAGAAAAATGTATCCATCAGTTGCAATTTTTTTCTTTAAAAATTTATTTTCTAGCTCCACATTTTTTTTCACGATTTACTTTTTTTCATTTTTTTTGCAGTAAAGTTTTTTAAAGTTTAATGGTTCAATACATACTTCTAATTTGAGACAAGTCTTTGTGCCGCATTTATACAGTGTCGTAAAGAGGCAAATCTTTACATCTGTGACAAACTTTAAAAAGAGGCACTACATACGATTTTATGAACATTGACCTCTAGAGCAATAAGATGATTGCTTATCTAATAATTTAAAACAGACAAGTCAACCATTGAAAGCACTCAAAAGTGTTCACTTCCTTTGACACTCCAGATGTCTTAGAATTGCCTTTCCCCTTGATGAAAAAGTCCTCACTCGGCCATGTTTCCCTTTTTGTGGCATCATTAGAGATGACCATCCCTACTTTAATATGTAATGCAAACTCAGATATTATAGGTCACTCTTGTTAGTTCAAGTGAGCATATGGAGTGCAGTCATTACCACAACATACTGGGATGACAGGAGAGAAAAACATGGTGCCCTCAGCTATAGTATGTCTTATTACTATGTGCTGTTGCTTCTTAGTTTGAAGAGACAGCCACATGCAAGTAATTAGATCTAGTTTCCTCTAGTCAAACTGTCAGGTCTGTATCCTCTGCAAGGACCCTTGTATTCTTAATCCCACGGGCGTCTTCCCTGCAATCTGTTTATAGGACACTCTTAAAAATGAACATAAATAAACTTCATGCAGCACTTATATAAAATTGTGGGAAATCGAAAAAAAAGCAGAAGAAGGGAATTTGACGTTATTCAAGGTTGAGAGGCTTAGTGCCATGAAAAGTGACTGACGTGTGAAAAGGAGCTACAATTAGTTCTTTCCCCAGCACTTGCATTCAGTCAAGGGTCACTCCTTCAGCAAGCTGAGACCTTGAGCATAATGTGTTGTGACATTTGGAGACGATGAAGAATAATTCCTGTATTCCGAGTTGCTGCTGCTTCCCTACTAACCCTGACACATCAGGCTGGCTGTCATTGTATCATCTTTCTGCCACGATGTACAGGAGTTTGTGCAATTCTCAGTAGGTAGAGTAAAGGGTCATCTCTTCCAGCAAATGGTTTTTTAAGGATATTTTTGAAATGGTGCTTAACAGCCCGCTGAAGGGGAAGTCAAACAGAGAGAAAGGAAAAACCATTAAACGAAATAATGCACTAGAGATGGGATTTTTTCTTAGAGCAGACATAAAGAAAATACCAGGACTTCGAATGGGCCACTTCGGCAAAAGCAGAAATAAGAAACACAGCATAATTTATGAGTGTTCCGGGCAAAAGATGACTATATGGATTTTCTTTAGGCATTGAATTAATGTGCCATAAAAATACTTTAACATTTATACTTGGCAATGTTTGATGTACTTTCCTAGCTTTGTCTTTTGCAGGTTTAGTTAAGACGACATAATAAAAAAAAAGAAGTATAACTCAAAGTATGCACATATGGTGTATTTGTTTAGGCCTGTACATAAATCTCCAATGTTTCATTCATGTTATGCAGCTCATCTAGCCAGCAACACATAGCTGGGTCACGCTAGTTGCATTTTTAATCTATTGCATGTTAAAAAAAAAAGACCATAATGGATCCGTTGTCAGATCACATTAACTTCTGTTGAGTTTTCAAAAATGTCATTTTGCCTCAGTTCTGTCAGATTAGTTTTTACAGCACCCAAAAACATATAGTATATATTGACTCTTCATCGAATTAGAAAAATGGAGTCCACTAGATCGCGTCCATCAGTCTGAACAATTGACCACAGGAAATCATAATAATTCAAGACTTATTCTTCTCCACTATTGACTAAACGTTCACTTAGGCTGCGTTCACACATTTGCTTCTTTTGCTGCGCTTTTTGCTGCGTTTTTCAGCCGTGCAAAAAAGCGCAACAAAATACGCAGGGGCTTTCACACACTGCTTTCTTTACTCCAGAAAGCACAGGTGATGTCACAGAGGGGAGGAAGAATCCTGCTTCCTCCTCCCCTCTGTGACAGCTGTGACCGCCCCATTAGATTTCGCAGTGTATTACTATACACTGTGAAATCTAAATTAAATAAAGCCAAATGTATGTAAAATAAAAAAAGAATGAAATACTTACCTCTCCGACGCCTTTTCCCGGTGTCCGGTGCCGAGGCCAGGCCTTTTCCCGGTGTCCGGTGCCGAGGCCAGGCGATGTGTAGTTCTGCAAAAGCCTGGCGTGATGTCAGAGAGGCGTTCCCCGGCGCTGATTGGCTGCTCGCGGTCATGTGATATGTATCACATGACCGCGAGCAGCCAATCAGCGCCGGGAACGCCCCTCTGACATTACAGCAGGTCCTGGCAGAAGACACCTCGACTGGCCTCATTACCGGACACCGGGAAAAGGCGTCGGAGAGGTAAGTATTTCATTCTTTTTATTTTTAATATATTTGTCTTTAATTAACTTTGATTTTGCAGTGTATATTAATACACTTCGAAATCTAATGGGCTGTCACAGCTGTCACAGAGGGGAGGAGGAAGCAGGATTCTTCCTCCCCTCTGTGTGATCACAGGGAGAAAACTCAGGAGCTCCTGCGTAAAGAATTGACATCTCAATTCTTTACGCAACTGTGTTTTCTCCCTGAAAAAGCACTGCGTATTTTTACGCACTGTCTGCACGGCAAAGTGAATTTCCCATTCACTTTGCTGGCAGACACAAAACACAGTGTGTATTTTGAAAAGCGCGCGTAAAAAAGCGCGGCAAAATACGCAATGTGTGAACGCAGCCTAAAAGTGTGTTTCAATAAGCTGCTTATATTCTAGGTAAGGGTGAACTTCACCCTTTCAGCCCTGGGCCATTTTCCATTTTTGCGCTTTAGTTTTCTCCTCCCATTCTTCTGAAAGCCATAATTTTGTTATTTTCCTGCCATACAAGGACATGACTTTTGCAGTATAAGTTGTGATTTTGAATGACATCATTCATTCTGCCACATTGTGTACTTGAAAATGGAAAAAGCTTCGAAATGCAGTGAAATTGCAAAAAAAAGTGCAATTCCACTATGTTTTTTTGTATTTACCATGTTCATTATATGGTACAATCTCATCCTGCAATATGATTCAGTACAAGTTCGTAGATACCAAATATATCATTTTTCAGACCTGGAGCTGTGTGAGAGTTTATTTTTTGCGCCCTGAGATGACATTTTTAAAGGGTTGTCCGGGCTTATTTTTTATTTCATATTTATATCTAGGCTGCAAAATGTTGACAATCTGCAATATACATGTTGTCAACATTTTGCAGGGTTTCCTAGATAAAACACATTTACTGATGGCAGAGAATGTCTCAGTGGGGTGTGATTGTGCATACTGGTCGTTTACACCTACTGTAGCACAATCACACCCCCTCCCCTATACTAGTATGGCCAGCCAACCCAGCCATACATGCCCGCCCCTGCCCACCTAAACACTATGTAATGAAACCAACCCCCAGGCTCTACTGGCTCCCCAGCCCCTAAATCACCACCCACCTCTGCAAAACAGCGGTCCCCAGTGCACTGATACAAGGTGCCGAAACCGCTGCTGCTGAAAGCGATTCCGGCACACTGTCAGTGCAGCAGGGAACCCGCTGCATACTGTGCCGCTCACCCTCCTTGTGCAGCCGCGTCACGGTCCGCCCTGGTCCCGGTCATCTGCAGCCGGGCTCCACACACTGCAGCCGGGCTCTCCACACTGCAGCCGTATCTGTGCTGTGTGTGTGGAGCGGTGCCCGTCGCCAGATCCACCCCAGACCTCCAGTACCATAGAGCAGAGGCTGTGGAGCGGTCCTCTCTAAAACCGCTCCACCAGCTCTATGGTACTGAAGGTCTGAAGAGATCGGGTCGACGGGCACCGCTCCGCACACATTACAGATACGGCTGCAGTGTGGAGAGCCGGCTGGCAGGTGTTGGAGCCCCGCTGCAGATAGACGGGACCAGGGGGGACCGTGACCGCTGCACAAGAGGAGGGTGAGCAGCACACATATGCACGGGTCCCCTGCTGCACTGACAGTGTGCCGGAATCGCTTTCACAGCAGCGGTTTCGGCACCTTGTATCAGTGCACTGGGACCGCTGTTTTGCAGAGGGTGGGTGGTGATTTAGGGCTGGGCGGCCAGTAGGAGCCCTGGGGGTGGTTTCATTACATAGTGTTTAGTGGCAGGGGCGGGCATTGTATGGCCTGGGGGTGGCTGGCCATACTAGGTATAGGGGAGGGGTGTGATTGTGCTACAGTAGTGTAAACGACAGTATGCACAATCACACCCCCTGACATTCTCTGCCATCAGTAAATGTGTTTATATCTAGGAAAACCCTGCAAAATGTTGACAACATGTATTATTGATTGTCAACATTTTGCAGCCTAGATATAAATATGAAATAAAAAATAAGCTCCGGACAACCCTTTAACTATAATTTTGGTATAGATGCGATGTTTTGATTGCCTCTTATTGCATATTTCTTGCATTTTGATTTTCTCTTTCACTATGCACTTAACTGATCAGATCTATTTTATTTGAATATTGTACATTTGTGATTTCGGCAGAAACAAATATATATATTTGTAAATCTTCTTTTAATTGTTGTATTTTCAAAAGGGTAAAAGGGGGGTGATTTGAAGTTTTTGTGTTTTTTTTTTTCATATTTTTTAAAAACATTTCTTCCCACTCTTTATTGCTTTTACTAGTCCCCTTAGGGAAATTGAAGCTGTGATTGCTTGTGCTGTTAAAGCGCATCAGCACTGCTCTGTACAGCAAAATGATAACTGTTCATGAACGCCCGCACTCAGCCGGGTTCACAGAAAATACATCATGACAGACATAGGGGTCATCAGCTAACACCTAGCTGTTCATGACAACCCAATGGTGCCCTGTGATCACATCATGAGGCTGGCGATAGGTACGTGAAAGGGTGCACTCCCCACCAGCGTGTGTTAAATCTCACTATCAGAGATTGACAGTGGAATTTAACTAGTTAACAGGCATGGGTGTATCTGATCCATCCATGCTTTTTAGAGGCATCAGCAAGATTCAAGCCTAGCGTGTGAGCCTGAGCATGACAACTGCTCACTGCAAATGAAGCAACCTTTGTAGATAGGAGATGGCTGTCGGTGTCCTACTGTGCACGCCCGCTTTGCTGTCCAGATCACAGCTGAGGGAGGAGATTGGCGCTATTTTTTTTTGAAGCATGAGGCTAAGGGTGGCTTACAGGAGGGGAGTGCAAAGAGCAAATGTCCGGGATGAGGTCAGTATCATCAGCAGTGGTGAGTGATGATCAGCAGCTTGTATACTATGCAACTATGTACATTTTTAGCGAGACAGGTGACATAACCTAATATAGAGCACAGGAAGCTTATTTAAAAATGTTATGAGATTTCTTTAGTTTCTGCAGTCAAACACATTAAAGCTACCCTTAACCCCTTCATGACCTGGCGATTTTTCATTTTCATTTTTTGAACCTCTGCTTCCAAGAGCCACAACTAATCGACCAAAAAAATGTAATTTTGGCGCTTGGATTTTTTTTGCCATTATGCAGTTTATGGCTCTCATTTATTGATTTCATATATTGATAGATCGGTGTTTCTGAACTCAGTGATACCAAATATGTGTATTTTTTTTATTTTTTTAATATTTTTATTTTGAATGGGGGAAAAGGGGGATGATTTGAACTTTTAGGGGGTTTTTTTTCTGCTATTTTTAAAAACTTTATTTGACAATTCATTCTTTGTTTAACACAGCCACATAGGGCGCCACGGTACTGCAGTGGCTGGTCGTTTATGATAGGTCCCAATGAGCTGCAGCACATCAGGACCTGTCACAATTGTGTACTGTGAATAGTTGGCAGCCCTTGCCAACCACTCACAAGAAGTGTTCCGTGACAGCTTCCAGGGTCAAGCCAGGACCCTGGGCTGTCACGTGAGCACCAGAGATTCCACGATCTTATCGCGGGATCTCTGGTGCAGGCGGGGAACAGCGCGCTCCCCGCCGTGGTGGCTTTGGAACCCGCTGTCAGTGAATGACAGTGGGATCCAAAGGGTTAACAGCACCGATCGGATCCCGGATCTGATCGGTGCTGGAAGCCCGACATCTCAGCTGATGAGATCAGCTGAGATGTCAGGGAAATGATGTGACCTCCGTGCCGGAGCTCACATCATACCCCGGTAACCAGCCCATGACATTGTACAACGTGATGGGTTGGGAAGGGGTTAAAGTGTAAATGTCATTTCATTGAAAAAAAAAAAACAATACTGCACTGGTTGTTAATGATGGGTCACATAACAGCTAAGATAATGCTTTTTATGCCATATAACTTATTTTTTCACATTTTCCTGTGATCTATAAAAAACTGCATTTTCTGTCTGTGTGGGTGTGGTCAGCGTCTACCAGCACTGTGTGTATTACTGAGAGCAGTGAGCTGTACAATGTGATAGCAGAGAAGGGTTTAACAGTGATGTGACTGAGCTCTGTGGAGACAGATGAGGAGTTTGCACTCTTCCTGACTTTCTGACATTGCTTAGGCTGGGTTCACAAAACTGTTTGTTCCTGTCCGTGGGGATCCTGTTTTTTGCAGGACCACACAAACAGGAATGGATTTGTAACTCTGCATGCAATTTCTGCGTCCGAATCTGGGATTTTGAGGGATCCGGACTGACAGAAAGAGCTGGGAGGAGCCGAGCCTGCAAAGCACAGGCAAGTATGTCGGGTCTGTACTTTCACGTTCGCTGTGTATCTACATTCACTGCGAAAGCGACATAAAAGAAAGCAATGGATTTAAAAATAAAAAAATAAATACTTACCTCTCCGCAGAGTGTCCCAGGAAGATGTCCAATCGCTGCAAGGACCTGAATCAGCAGACCAGTGGCAACCCGATCAGCTGATGTGTCACCTGACAGCATCAGCTGATCGGTTTAAATCGCCCGACAAAACCAATCGGTAGGCGTGCAGTTTAAACCGATCAGCTGATGCTGTCCGGTGACACACAGCTTATTGTGTTGCCAATCTGGCACCATAGGCATACATGGCAAAAAACAGATCCTGTTCTGTCCTTTTCAAAACGGACAGAACAGGATGCCAAAAATTGTAGTCTAAAGCCAGCCTTAGCGACTGTGCTGTTAGGCTGTGGTAATCTAATACACTGCTCACCAGCTGCCCCATATTCACTGAAGACGGATCTGACTGATAATAAACATATGTCTGCTTCACACAGTGCAGTGGAAACACCTTGTGGAAGGTTTATGAATGGCTTTCAATCAGAATTTTCTAATGAAGTATGTTGCTTTGCTTTACATTTACATTATTATTAAATAAATATTTAAACAGCAGTTGCACTTTAAGATATACTACCACATTTTTTGAACTATAGACACATTGGAACATAGGATGCACCTAGGTTTTAGAGGAAAAAAATTGCAAGAAAAATTTTGGAGCAAGAAATTAGGTCAGGACAAACTGTTAGGCCATGTTTTTTTACACGTTTTTGATTCATTTTATGGTGCAGTTTTGTCACAAACCTGCATGCCTATCCGTATGCCAGCAAAGTCAATGAAAGTTCTGAAGTGTTATGCACATGTTGCTTATTTTTTCTTTGCCGATCTGGTGCAGAAAATAATCTGCAGCATGTCAATTCTTGGTGCGTTGTTGTATGTATTTTTCAAACTTTCCACCTATTGACTTAATTATAAAATATGCAAGGAAAAAATGCAAAGCAATAACGGCACACAGATCCCAGCCGTAAGTGAGCGAGAGACTTTACGGCTGGGATATGTGTGCCATGTGATGCACTTCTGGGGTCATCTGAGTTCACTGCAGACACCAATCATCAGAGCAGTGTGTAGGAATTCTGATCTGGCTGTATGAGAGGTCTGGGGGAACAGCTGTGAAAAGTCTCCATAAGCAGAATAGCTGTTCCCCCAGACCTCGTCTTAGCCTCTCGTACAGCCAAATCAGAATTCCCACACACTCTACTGATGAGGAGCAATCACCCGGAAATACAGCGTCTGCAGTTTGGGGTTCTGATTTGGCACAAATCCTGAGTCATATTAAAAGGCTTGTTACAGAGTCAATTATGACTTTTAGGATTGCTACCTTTATTAGGTGGCATTAGAGTTTTTCACTTCCTCACTGAAGTGACAATTTGCATATGCAATTTCCCAGAAGAGCATTGCGGCTTTAAATCTCTTCACTGCCGACTGGCAGAAAAGTCTCCACAAGGAGAATAGTTGTTCCTCCAGACCTCGTCTTAGCCTTACTGTTTATTAGAAATTCATATTGGCCGGATCTAATATATGCCTGACACTATGAATTTTGGGCATAGTACCTGCTGCCAATACACATTAAGCCCTTTATTACCCAGACTGTCACCCGCAGCAGGGCCGATGGAAGAGCCGGGTAAAGCGCCTTAAAATGGGGCTACAAAAGAATGTGCCACTTTCAAGTGTGGCTGTGGGCTGCAATTTTTAGCGTGGAGGGGCCCGGAATGCTTAGGTCTTACCAGGCTCAGAATCCCAGCCCCCAGCTGCCTGAAATTTACCTTGACTGGCACTCAAAAATAGGGCGAAGCTTACACATTTTTGTTTTAATTATTTATCTAAATAATTTAAAAAAATAATGGTCTTCCCTGTATTTTGATTTCCTTAAATATTTTTCCTCCAGGCTATTTGCGCTCCCGAATAACTTGTGTATACAAGCTATAGTATTGTCCTGTATAGATCTTCATTGTTTCTCCAAAAACATGTACATACAACGCGTTTCGACAAATAAAATGTCTTCCTCAGGTATTTTGTTATAAAAGCTACTAAGTTCTGACTAACTATAGAGTGATACTATAATGGTCAGGGTGTGGACCACATATGGTTAATTTTTGAAACACCCATTCCAAAGAGGCACTACAAGTCAATAGTTAGTAAAAGGGAAATCCCTATATATTTTAATATATACCGTATATACTCGCGTATAAGCCGAGTTTTTCAGCCCAAAAATTGGGCTGAAAAGTACCCCCCTCGGCTTATACGCGAGTCAGTGCTGTATACCGATGTATACATCGGTACATACCGATGTATACATCGGTATACAGCAGCCCCGCATCCCCAGTAATGCAGGGCCCCCCCAGCGTCTCTCCGGTCACCTGTAAAGGAAGCTATACTTATCACAGTGCTCTGTCCGCGCCCGCTCGCACCTGCTCTCAGCAGCCGACCGGATCCTCCATCTTGCGTCTTCCTTCTTCCTGTTTCTGTGCTCGTCGCGGGCAATGACGTCATTCCCTGCGACGAGCACAGGAAACAGGAAGAAAGAAGACGCAAGATGGAGGATCCGGTCGGCTGCTGAGAGCGGGTGCGAGCGGGTGCGGACAGAGCACTGTGATAAGTATAGCTTCCTTTACAGGTGACCGGAGAGACGCTGGGGGGGCCCTGCATTACTGGGGATGCCTGTATACTACCGCTGGGGCTGCTATATACCTCTGGGGCTCTGTATACTACCACTGGGGCTGTATAAACCACTGGGGCTGTATATACTGCTGGGGCCCTGTATACTACCACTGGGGCTGTATATACTACCACTGGGGCTGTATATACTACCTCTGGGGCCCTGTATATACCTCTGGGGCCCTGTATACTACCACTGGGGCTGTATATACTACCACTGGGGCTGTATATACTACCACTGGGGCTGTATATACCTCTGGGGCCCTGTATACTACCACTGGGGCTGTATATACTGCTGGGGCCCTGTATACTACCACTGGGGCTGTATATACTACCACTGGGGCTGTATATACTACCACTGGGGCTGTATATACCTCTGGGGCCCTGTATACTACCACTGGGGCTGTATATACTGCTGGGGCCCTGTATACTACCACTGGGGCTGTATATACTACCACTGGGGCTGTATATACTGCTGGGGCCCTGTATACTACCACTGGGGCTGTATATACTACCACTGGGTCTGTATATACTACTACTGGGGCTGTATATACTACCACTGGGGCTGTATATACCTCTGGGGCCCTGTATACTACCACTGGGGCTGTATAAACCACTGGGGCTGTATATACTGCTGGGGCCCTGTATATACTACCACTGGGGCTGTATATACCTCTGGGGCCCTGTATACTACCACTGGGGCTGTATAAACCACTGGGGCTGTATATACTGCTGGGGCCCTGTATACTACCACTGGGGCTGTATATACTACCACTGGGGCTGTATATACTACTAGGGCTGCATCTATACTACCACTGGAGCTGTATATACCACTGGGGCTGTATATACTACTGGGGCTGCGTGTATACTACCACTGGGGCTGCTGTATCTACCTCTGGGACTGGTGTATACCACACTGCTGGGGGCTGTATACTTGTGCTAGGGTCCACCCTCGGCTTATACACGAGTCAATAGATTTTCCCAGGTTTTGGGGGCAAAAGTAGGGGGGTCGGCTTATACACGGGTCGGCTTATACACGAGTATATACGGTAAATACATAAAAAGATATAAAGAGTAAAATGTGATATATAACTGCTTTCATGATTATTGTATGATACAAAACTCTGTTTAAAACACTTTTAAAAAGCATTTATTATAAAAAGATTATTGTGGAAGGCTCATAAAAATATTACATATATAAAACCATTAATAAACAGTATCCTGAGGTATATTAAAATAACTCTTCCTATATCCCCTCAATAATTTTGTTCAGCCATCTTGGTGTAAAGTGCCCATTTTAAATATCCAAAAGGATTCTTTACGGTTTACCGTATATACTCAAGTATAAGCCGAGTTTTTCAGCTCAAAATTGTGCTGAAAAGTGCCCCCCTCGGCTTATACTCGAGTCAGTGGTACTGACTCAGTGGGGGGGCAGTATCCGGGGGCTGGAGGAGGCAGGGGGAGGCTGTAGTATGAGCGGCCGGTCACGTGGGGCCGCTCATTAGTGCAATGCAATATGCACTGCATCCCCCTGTCCATCAGCCGCAGGGGGAGCGGTGCATACTACATTGCACCATGTAAGCGCCCCCCCTCAGTGGTATACAGGCCGCCTGCCCCCCATCAGTGGTATACAGGCCCCCCGCCCCCCCGCAGTGGTATACAGGCCACCCGCCCCCCCATCAGTGGTATACAGGGCCCCCCCTTGCTGCCGCACACCTGTAAAATAATACATCATTTATACTTATCCCTGTCGCTGTCACCGCTCTGACACCGCGCCTCCTCCGGTCTTCGTGCTTCTTCCTGCTTGTGACCAGCACACAAGCAATGACGTCATCGCTGCTGCGCACGGCGGTCACAAGCAGGAAGAAGCATGAAGACTGGAGGAGGCGCGGTGTCAGAGCGGTGACAGCGACGGGGATAAGTATAAATGATGTATTATTTTACAGGTATGCGGCAGCAAGGGGGGGCCCTGTATACCACTGATGGGGGGACGGGCGGCATGTATACCACTGATGGGGGGGCCTGTATATACCACTGATGGGAGTTGTAACCTCTGATGGGGGGGGAACTGTATACCAGTGATGGAGGTCCTATATACCAGTGATGGGGGATTATATACCAGTAATGGGGGGCCATATATCTTGATGAGAGGGGATGTATACCGTGATGAGAGTCTGCTTCATTTTCCCCCCTAGGCTTATACTCGAGTCAATAAGTTTCCCTAGTTTTGGAGGGTAAAATTAGGGGCCTCGGCTTATACTCGGGTCGGCTTATACTCGAGTATATACGGTAATCTCTCAGTGCGGTTTGGGCAATTCTCGGGGATTTGTTCCACTGGTGTTTTATGTTAAATTTTTTATTGTATTTCAAGCACAAATGTCTAGATAGGCTGTGTTTCATAAAGCCATTTTTCGCATTGTGCCTGTGGCCATTCATACGTGTTCTTAAAGTCTGCACGGTATGGCCCACGTACTGAATGCCACAGGCACATGTGATGACATGCACCACAAATTGGCTGTCACAAAACAGCTTCTGTTAATTGGGAAACGTTAAATTTGCTGGATAAACACTCATAATCAATTGTTTGGCATATTTTTGTCATCAAATCTGTTGATTAGGATTTTGGACTGTTTAATATAGTCCTATGTAGTCGTGTTATTCTTTCTAATCCTGTGAAACTGGCTATAAGGGATATTAGATTTCCATTTTTTATAGTGCGCATTGTAATAATGTAAAAAAACAGTTGTGTCCGTTTTTTTAAAAAAGGTTTTACTAATAATCCGTTTGTTTTTATGTAATAACTCCAGGTCTAAAAAGTCAATTTTTTCCTTACTAGTTTTAGCGGTGAATGTAATCCCTCATTGGTTTCTATTCATCTCGCTGATAAACTGCTATGCTTTTTCCTCGCTCCCCCTCCATATAATCATCAGATCATGGACACATTGTTCCATTTATACACGGCCACAAAATAGAACAATGTGTCCATGATTTCACTGCAACCAGAAATCTGTGAAGAATATCTGCACAGATATCTGTGTGTGTGACGTGGGCCTAAGAACACGTATGAATGGCCACAGGCACAATGCAAAATATGGCTTTATGAAACACAGCCTATCTAAACATTTGTGCTTGAAACACAATTAAAAATTTAACATAAAAGTAACACCAGTGGAACAAATCCCTGAGAGTTGCCCAAACCGTACTGAGAGATTAAACCGTAAAAAATCCTTTTGGATATTTAAAATGGGCACTTTACACCAAGATGGGCGGAGCGAAATTATTGAAGGGATATAGGAAGAGTTATTTTAATATACCTCAGGATACTGTTTATTAATGGGTTTATATATGACCATACACCTACATTTTCTGCTTTTCTTTTCCCTCTCTCCTGGTGGACCTGTATTTTGATTTGCCAGCCAAGGTAAAGTCAGCTGGGAGTGGCAGCCCGTAGCTGTCTGCTTTATTTGTGCTGAGAATCAAAAATATAGCAAAGATCTATACAAATTTTTAAAAATTATTTATTCATTTTTACTGTACTATGGTGTCAGTCAATGGGTGAGGAGCCCAACAGCCAATCATTGATGCTGTCGCAGAGTCTGTGATTGGCTGCTGTAGTAACCTGAAACCAGCTCATACATTCTAGCATCTACAAAGAATGGGCAGTTTCCAGATCACTCCAACAGCCAATCACAGATGCCCATTTTGTGTGAGAGCATCTGTGATAGGCTGTTGGACCTCTCTGCAGTGAATATCCAGGAAGGTAATGAGCGGTCCCGAGAGAGCAAGCGTGCAGGACACTGGTAAGTATGATGCTTATGTTTAATAACCATTTTCCTTCTTTTCACAACACCCCGTTTGAGACATGTTCGGCTAAAAAAAAGCCTGGGTGAGTTCGCTGAACTGGAACAATGGCGGGTTTGCCCATCACTAAAAGTAAGTCTATAGGTGCTTATACACCTTAGATCAGAGGTCCTCAACTCCAGGCTTCGAGGGTCAGCAGCAGTGCAGGTTTTCAGGATTTCCTAGCATTGCACAGGGATTAGAATCATCATCTGTGGAGGTGATTAAATGATCACCTGTGCAATACTAAGGAAATCCTGAAAACCTGCTCTGTTGGCGGCCCTTGTGGCCTGGAGTTGGACCCCTGCCTTAGATGACAGTTGCCAAACAGATATCTCACCTGAGCCTCCTATATAAATATATACTCTGCTCATAAATTCTTTCATGCACTCTAGAAAAAAAATATATATATATTTTAAATATTTTATATAGTTAATTATAATATACTCTCCCAGTAGATTTGCTCAATTCAGGGGTAAAATTTGATAAATTTCAAATATATTTTTATACAACTTGAATAATTTCTGAAAGGGTTTAAAAATATTAATATTGACTTCTCTCCAGCCCTTCTTCTCCCTTTAAGGTACGGACACACTGGCGTGAAAGTCGGATGACTGCAATGCAAGTTTTTCTCGCATTGCAGTCGGACCGACATGTTGCGACAGTCCTGCAATTCATGCGCGAGACTCGCCAATGCAAGTCTATGGGTCCGACAAAATCACAAACCGCATACGGACCATCTGAGAGGCATCTGTTTTTTTCACTGATACATTATCATTCTGCAGCTGAGAACACTGTAAAATGTTCCTGTAAATATTATACAGTTGCTGAGAAAAAAAACGGATTGCACACGGACACACTTGATGTGATCTGAGATAAATGTCGGATACCCTCATAGCAGTTGGATGCAAAACGGACCAAAAAACAGACGACTCTGTAAGACTCTTGGAACAACAATCGGACCGTTTTTCACGCCAGTGTGTTTCCACCCTTAATGTCACCTCTGGTCCTCCAATTGGCTCTTTACCCTTTATCTTTCTTCTTTTTTTAATCTTCAATATTCCTTCCACTGAGTCTCATGTCGTTACTTGGGACATACAGTAATTCATTTCAATGAAATGTATCACTCCTCTGCGGTCACTTGGTGCATGTAGCACTTCATTGGAGTTGAGTATAAAATTTATTTTAATCCCTTCTGTGCTTTCTATTATCCAGCAAAAATGGTGGTGAGCTTCAGTTTTCTGGATTTTCCCACAGAGAATTTGGTTTGCCTGGAATTGATTCACTCATTTTAATATTCACTTTTTTATTATCTATTCCTTATATATAATCTCAATCTAAGCACTCATGACAATATATTATGGATTTCATTTTATTGAATTGCATCAGAATACCTCTGTATAGTCAACATCTACATAGGGTATGTACAGTGAGTATAATGCAGAACCAGATAGTCAATGTCTGGAAGAGAACAGGTTAAGAAAAGCTACAATATGTTTAAATTATTCTAATGATTGGAACACTCTTTTTGTCCGATAAACAATTATTGTGGAAACAAGTAAACGTTTAAGGAGTTTAGCGTCCTAATGATGTTTGATTGGACTTGTACTCTGCTCTGTCTTGGTAGTGATGGCTGTGCAGCAAGTAAAAGCTCTGACGTGAGACATTTAACCAAAGCCAGCTGTGTGCTGCAGGAGATGAAAGCACAAAATCAGACAGGATAAGTACAGTATTAGTGTGGGATACGCCACTCATTGCTGATTTAAATTACTGTTTTCACTTCCTGAACTTATGGGAGACTAGGGATGAGAAGCAAAAAACTAAAGAAGCTTATGCATGGCCGATTTTTCAGTTAGGGCTGGAAGAACATTTTATTGACTATGGCTAAAACCAATGTCTCCGGATCCCTGTCTGCACTGACTCCATCGAGTACAGAGCCTCTTCCATATTCCACATCCACAAGCCACATTTCATACAGTGACATAGATGTGGTGAATATTTTGTTCCTCTAGGTGTGAATGCCAAGGAGGCCATTTGGATGAGGTCATTTTCTAAATGTAGTTCAAGTATAATTCCTTAATAGAGGCCCTTATTCCTCCACATATTGCTCCTGCCTTCTCCTGTGCTTTAAAATAAATTTGCTCTTGCAAACAGATACTAACGGAGGGTTTCATGTTCCAACACAAACTCCGCCACTAGCAGAAAATCATATGAGTTTCTGGGTGTTACAACACTGTGCTCCATTCATGAACAAACTGGTATGCCATATCCATGGAATCTATCCACACTGAAAAGGTATCTATTACAGAACTTGCCACTTTGATTTGGGCAATGTTAGGCAGGAAATAAAGCTAAGAACAAGAGCAAGTTGCAATGTGTGCAGAGTCATCCCAGTCTGAAAGTACGTGGTTTGTTAACACGAATGCTACTATGAAACTGCGTGAATATTGACAGGTACTATATTGTGCATTGCAATGGAAAGCCTTAGATAAATCAGATACCCCATAGCATTCCCCTTCCAAATAAGTGGGCCTGCACAACTATAATTTGACATGATTTTAAAAACTACCAGATAGACAAAATCCTGGACAGGTGCACCCCTCCTCTTACTTCCTCTGGTGCTAGCATTTTCAGCAAATATTACTTAACACTATTGGGAAACTGTAATGAAGCGATGCTTCAGTTCCTTTTAGACTATTAATAGCACCGGTTATATACTCACTGTATATACAATCTGGATGTAACAAATATTCCATTTTTACCAATAGTACATGAGGCAAATTGCCTTCTTTGATTAGGATCTACGCACATATTACTCAAACATCCATGAGTCCCTAAACCTATATTAATTGAGCTCTACTTTCCACAGAATCTACATTATAAAGATAGTAAATCAGAAGAGAAGACAAGAATATTTGGTTAAGGGCACCACTGTATGTGCACACAATGTATTTCAAAAGGAACCTGTCAGCTTGTTTTTGGCCCCTAATCTATCACTTCCTGTCCCTGCACCTTGCTACTACATCCCTAACCATCCCTGTCTCACCTAAAACTGTCCTATACTGTTGGTAAAAAATGAATTTGATACTTACATGGCAGTATGGTAATTAGTGTTCTAGACTACATTTGTAGTCAGACTGGGCTGTCTCCTGGGCTCCTTTTCTCCCATCAATGCTGCTATCACTGCCCGGTGGAAACTAGCATTCATCCTGATGTGCAGTCATTCAGTCAGGAGCGCATGCGGCTGATTCAAACTTCTTGTTCCTTCTTCTGGGTATTGGGTCAGCTTCGGAATGCAGACTGCACATGCTCCAAAGCTGGCCTGCACTGCAAAACATGCCCCACACTGTCCAGGAATGGAAATGACGTGTGGTCGGCGCGTCATCACTGGAAGTGAGAACAGGAAGTTTGAATCGGCTGTGCTTGCTCCTGACAGAATGACTGAGCATCAGGGGCATGATAGCAGCATCGAGGATGAAGGGAAGGAGCCCTGGTGATAGGTTAGGGACTGAAAACGAGTTGACCGTTTCCCTTTAAAGGCAGAATCTGCTGAAAAAGTACTACAAAGGCGCCGCAAAAAAATTAATGTTTTATGTCACTTTTTAATAACCGCTCAAGGGTTTGAAAACCTTTAAACAGTTAAAGCGTAACCACCATTTAAATTTTTATTTAATAATAATGTAGAGCAAGTGATTTTAATAAACTTTCTAATATACTTCATTAAAAAATTCTGATTAAAAGCCATTCATAAACCTTCCACAAGGTGCCCCCACTCCTCTGTGTGTGAAGCAGACATATGTTCATTATCAGTCAGATCCATCTTCAGTAAATATGGGGCAGCTGGTCAGGAAACAATGTATCAGATTAGGCTCAGCATACAACAGAGTTGCAAAGCAATGGCAGAAGGTTGGGAAGTGTGCAAACTCCTCGTCCATCTCCACAGAGCTCAGTCACATCTCTCTTACCCCTTGTCTGCTAGCACATTGCACTGCTCACTGTTATTAGCTGATCTTAGAAGTTGTGGTAATGCAATCATAATACTGGCAGACAGACTCTGGCCATGTCCACACAGACAGAAAATGCTGTATTCAGAAGAGCACAGAAAAAAGTGAGAAAATAAGTCATATAGCACATAAAGCATTGTCTTAGCTACTATTTGATCCATCATTAACAACCAGTGCAGTATTGTTTGTTTTTTTTCCTTGTCAATGAAATGACATTTACACTTTAAAGGAGGTAATATGTTAATTCTTCCAACTGAAGCTGCACACTTTATAGTTGAAAGTATAGAGGTACATCTATCTGCCAACTGTGGAGCCACTGCAAAAACAATGAAAAAGAAACTTCAGGAAGGTGACACAATTTTTCCATGGAAAACTTGTCCATTCAACCAGCGTCTTAAAGGCATCATGTGTAAATAGCCTATTACTGATTTTTTAGAACTGGAAGGATTAAAATCTTCTGAGATGTCGCATTGGTAGAGTAAGTGATTTCATGACCACTGATTTTCACAAAAAGGGCTTTGTGAAGCAGCGCTTTAACTGCATTTCCACTTTAAACATGGGGTTTGCCATTTTTATGATGTGACGTTTCATACCCACAGGCCAGTGGTCAAACAACACAGAAAAATGTTTCAGCTCACCTGGATCAGACTGCCTGGTCCTCTTTCTCATGAAGCACGGTGCTCGGAATAGAGAAATTTTCATCTGGGAGACAATCAGCAATGGTAATGAAGAAGTTGTCCGGAAACTCATTGTGAAAAATTTAAAAAGTAACATGCTATGACTAAGGATCTAAGTATTTGAAATGCGTAAGCCTACTGTATGCTTTTAATTGCGCAATGGTGTCAAGATTTTAATGATTTTTCCATAATAAAGACTATTTTTTAAATTTTTCACAAGTTGCCGGACAGCTTCTTCATTACCATAGGCCAGTGGTGTATCGTCGGTAGTGGCAGGCCACATTGCCGATATGGGGTCCCTAAGCTCGAAATTTTTCCTCCCTGTGCCTAACATCAAAATTTCAATGGTAGCCATATCTTCAGTACATGGATATAGTGAAATAGAATGGTGGATCGTAGAACTGTAGTCTGCAGTGCCAAGCATCAGCACTTACACTGTACTGACTGGAGCAGCACACCAAAGATACAGGGCCAGGTGAGTGGTGTCTAAAGTGGAAGCTGGGTGGACCCTCATACTGAGTGGTTCATATGGGAACCATTATACTGAGTCGGGGGCTGTGAAGACCTTCAAATAGAATGGGGAGCTGTCATTGGGGACAATCATATTGAGTGGGGGCTGTAGGAGCATCATAGTAAGGGCCCATCAAACTGTAAAAGGGGCTATGCGGACTATGATACAGTGTACTGTAGAATGAGAGGCTGTGTGGTATCATACTAAGTGGGGTGATCATACTTTGTGGAGGCTGTGACAGGATCAAACTTAGGGGTTGTGGGAGCATCATAATGAAGGACAAGCACTGTGTGGGGGTCTGTAGAGTAATGATACTGTGTTGGACATCATATTGAGTGGTGGCTGCCATACTTAGTGATGGCTGTGGGTGTATGAATTATACTGACAGGTGTGGAGGTATTATACTCTGAGCATGTGGGTGGGGGCATATTTGGGAGTATCAGATTCTGTAATGGCCATAAAAGGGCTTTCATGGCTGAGGACACTAAGGGGCTTCAATAGAGGTAATTTTGGTCCAGGTTGTTTCCAGCAGTCATTTTATAAAACGAGGTATTCCAATGACAAGAAATGCCATAAATGTGTATTACAAGAGGTCCCACCGCTATAATTAGTAGAACAAGTCCCATGACTCCTGATCTCTAGTTTAAACTTTTTACTTATAATATCAATATAAAGGTGGGCTAGCCACACTTGTTAGGCCTTTTGTAGCTTTTACAACTTTTTTTATTTTTCTCAAAACAGCTGCATGGGGCATTTTTTACACTTGTGGGTGAATTGTAAATTTTTAGATCTCATTTGATGCTATATGTGTAATTTATATGTTTGGAAGAGGATTACAGATATAAACAATTTAGCAATAAATACCATTTTATACTAAATGATTAAGTTGATTTATTATTTTATGGGCATTTTTAAATTAAAATGTTCATACATTTTTTAACATAATTGAAATATTTTTATGACATTTTGACTTAGAGCATATTGCAAATGTATTATATGTGCATATACAGTTGTGCTCAAAAGTTTATATACCCAGGTCAGATTTTTTTGCTTTCTTGGCCTTTTTTCAGAGAATTGAATGATAACACAAAAAACTTTTTTCTCTCATGGTTAGTGGTTGGGTGAAGCCATTTATTGTCAATCTACTGTGCTTTCTCTTTTTAAATCATAATGATAATCAAAAGTTCACATACCCCCAGTTCTTAATACAGTATATTGCCCCCTCTAATATCAATGACAGCTTGAAGTCTTTTGTGGTAGTTGTGGATGAGGTTCTTTATTTTCTCAGATGGTAAAGCTGCCCATTCTTCTTATCTAAAAGCCTCCATTTCCTGTAAATTCCTGGGCTTTCTTACATGAACTGCACGCTTGAGTTTTCCCCAGAGTGGCTCAATGATATTGAGGTCAGGAGACTGAGATGGCCACTCAAGAACCTTCACCTTGTTCTGCTGTAGCCAATGACAGGTCGACTTGGCCTTGTATTTTGGATCGTTGTCATGTTGGATCGTTCAAGTACGTCCCATGTGCAGCTTCCTGGCTGATGAGTGTAAATTTTCCTCCAGTATTTGCTGCTAACGTGCTGCGTTCATCTTTCCAGTATTTGCTGATAACATGCTGCATTCATCTTTCCAGTATTTGCTGCTAACATGCTGCATTCATCTTTCCAGTATTTGCTGCTAACATGCTGCATTCATCTTTCCAGTATTTGCTGATAACATGCTGCATTCATCTTTCCTTCAACTTTGACCAAGTTTCCTGTGCCTTTGTAGCTCACACATCCCTACATCATCAGCAATCCACCTCCGTGCTCTACAGTTGGAATGATGTCCCTTTCATCATAGGCCTTGTTGACACCTCTCCAAATGTAACGTTTATGCTTGTGGCCAAAAAGTTTAATTTTGATCTCATCACTCCAAATTAACTTGTTCCAGAAGTTTGGAGGCTTGTTTCTGTCTGTTTGGCATATTGTAGGCAATATCCTTTGTGGCATTTGCACATTAATGGCTTTCTTCTGGCGACTTGACCATGCAGCCCATTTTTCTTCAAGTGTTTACTTATTGTGCATATTGAAACAGCCACACTGCTAGCTTTCAGTGAGTACTGTATTTGATGTGATGTTATTTGTGGGTTTTTCTTTTCATCCCCAACAATATTGCCTAGCAGTTGGGGGCTGAAATTTTTGTTGGTCTACCTGATCGTGGTTTGGTTTTTACAGAGCCCCTGATTTTCCATTCGTTAATCACAGTTTGAACTCTGCAGACTGGCATTATGAATTCCTTGATATCTTTTTGTATGCCTTTCCTGTTTTATACAGTTCAACTATCTTTTCCTGTAGATACGTTGACAATTCTTTTGCTTTCCCCATGACTCATAATCCAGAAATGTTAGTGGATGGATGAAAGATTCAGGAGTCTGTCTGGATCCTAGAAACTCACTCAGATTTTAAGCACATACACTGATTACAAGCAAACAAGTCACAGGTGAGGATGTTACCTTTATTAGCCATTCAAACCCATTTGTGTAAACTTCTGTGCATGTTATGAGGCCAAATCACCAGGTATGTGAACTTTTTGATCAGGATCATTTGAATGTTGTTGGTTATCATTATGATTTAAAAGAGAAAGCACAGAGGTTTGACGATAAATGGCTTCACCCAACCACTAACCATGAATGGGAAAAACGTTTTGTGTTATCATTCATATTCACTGAAAATAGGCCAAGAAAACAAAAATCTGCAGGGGTATGTAAACATTTGAGCACAACTGTATGTCGTTATGACATAGACTATTGCTTGATCATCACTGCTGTAGATTTATTTCTGCACCAAATTTGCAAGGGAAAAAATAAGCAACTTGCATAATACTTCAGGATTCTCATTGACTCTGCTGGTATAAGGAATTTATGTGCAGTTTTATGACAAAACCAACAAACATATAAAAACACATGGTGTGCACAGGGCCACCCACAAAAATACATATTCCAACTCATTAAGGAGTTAAATTTAGTAACATATTTTCTTCTTTACTAACAAGTCATAAGCAAAACAAAGTCAAACTTTGCCTTGCCTTTATTTTTGGGGGTATTTTTTCACAATTGCAGTACATTAAACCTTCTATAAACAGTTGTCTTTTTAGCTTCAGCAAGTTTATGTTTTAGTTCTAGGTCTGTACAATCTCCACACAGAGAAAAAGATGGCGAGATTAGGTTTATTGACTAAAAAATACAGACATTTTATTATACATTTCATAACAAAAAAATGTTTCTGCATAATGAGCAGCCTTTTTTTGGGACAGCTCGGAACACATCACTTGGTAAGAACATCAGCCATGTAGCTTTATAGATTAACCTCTAAGTACAGACGTCTCTTTCCTGAGTTGCTCTTTACATCCCACACCTAGACATTTGTAAAGTGTAAGTAATAAGCAAAGAGACTCCAGTAGTTACCAATCTGCAAATGGTGGGTGTGACGCAGCAACCCACGCCCAAATCTAGTGTCTGCTCATTGCCTTTTATTGGAGCCTGGAGCCAGGAGTCAACAAATGATTACATGATAAGGGCCTATAAAGTGGAAATACTTTCCGAAAAATGCACATTTCTTATAGAGAGATTTTACCAAGATTAAATATGACCAGGACAAAAGTGTTTATACTCAGGAAATGTTATGTGACGCCATAAAATCTTACAAGTTACTAGAACAAGAGTGTGTACAAATAACTGTTAGGAAATAGACCAGAGCTTACAGAAAGTAGGTTCACTAAGCTAGAAGCAGGTCAGCAAAAATGAGGCAATGAAGACGAGCAAGCGCAGGGAATGCAGGGCAGGAAAGTTATTGGTATTGATGATTTCTGTTATTGAATTCACTGTCAAATGCTTTCCCCAGTTACAGACTGAAGTAATCTCAGTTTAGTTTAGAACAATTGATCAAACTAGCTCGTGAGGTTAAGAGCTCATTCAGACAAGCGAGTAAAACGTATGTGTGCTGTCCACATGCAAAACTGAGACCATAGGGAGAGCACAAGAAACAATGTAAATCAACGTTGTAGTTCACATCAATGTTTTTACATACGAGCTAATGGACTGCATATAAAAAATATTGCAGCATACATTTTGAGGTCACGTTAACATGTTCAGTAGTTGGTAAGTTTTTAATCTCAGTATTTGTAGCCAAAACCAGGAGTGGGTGATAAATACAGATGTGGTGATGTGTTTCTATTAGACTTTACCTTTGATTGTTCCACTCCTGGTTTTGGCTTACAAATACTGAGGTAAAAAACTCACCAGATACTCACACGGAGTATTGCACGTGGCCTGATCCATATACTGGATTATACTTGTCCATTATAACATAATGGGTGCGTAAAAAAGAGGTGCCATATGGCTTACCATGTATAAAGTGGATAACTCATGAATAAAATAGGCATATGGATGCAAAGCAGATATAAAAATTAACATAATCAAACCCAGTATGGATGTAAAAACATAATATAAAAAGAATAAACATACGATTATACATTTTCACTTGTGTTACTCTGGCCTAAAGCTACATTCACACATATGTGTCACTGCCTGTGATGTATGGAGTGCCCACAGGTCTCTATACCCTATTTCAAAGGGTAAAGTCATATTGGCACATGGCATCCGATGTGAGAGCATCGGAAACAATATGCTTATTACCCTTGGCTCAAGTTCTGCTATGCACGTGATCCGAGTGTCATGCAACTGTGATCTTTTTGTCAGTCTGATTAGAACTGATGAAAAACTTCCTGGTTTAAGGTGCCTGATTGTCAAACATTAGACTGAGTGCAAAGTGAGATTTCCTTGCATTGCGCTTGTGCAAGTCAAACACCAGTGTGACTGCGGCTTAATAGAATCAGAGGTGTAACTACAACAGGTGCAGGGTTGCAATCGTACCTGGGTCCTAGAGCATAGGGGCCCCAAAAGTAAATTTGTCCCATAGAAAAAGACTACTGCTGTTAAAAATTTACAATAATTGGGGGCCCTGTTGAAGCTTTCGCATAGGGCCCCATGAGCTTCAAGTTGCGCCACTGATAGGAATATTTAAGGCAGTCAAGCTTGGGTCAGAAGACCCGTAGAGAGGCCGTGCATCACAATCTGTACTCAGACTGGGACAAACAGATGTGTAAATTTGGCCTTAGTTAAAGGTTAATTGACAACTGTATTAATGCAATAATCCAAAATACAAAAAACTGTCTACAACTCAAGGAATCTAATGCATTGCTCTTGTCTAATCTCATTGACTGACAATGTGAGTTCCATTTTTTTTGAGGAGGTTGGATAATTATGGCTTTAGACCTCACTCAGTCATCAGTGTTACATGTGTGTCTTGTATCTGTTTTTCACAAATACAACATGTATCCATTATAGTTTATATACATTTAGTTCATATGTCTGTTTTTTTCATTCACCCTGTTTGTGCAAAATTCAGTCATGTTTACATAATTCTTAAAACCATTTTAGTTTCTTTCACTTATTGCAGATGTGTTGCTGTAAATAAAAAAGTAAAACTTGTATGTAGTTTTATGAATTTTGCTGAAATGATTTTTGCTGTTTGTTTTCAACAAGATTTCATGATTGTTTTTATATTTTACATGTATTTTGCGTATTTGTTTTAACCTTGTATAGTGATGTTCTCAATTCTTAGTGATTTCCGAATGCTCAAAAAAATAAAGGTAACACTTAAACTCCACAATGTAACTGCAAGTCAATTACTCTTCTGTGAAATCAGCCTGTCCAGTTATGAAGCAATATTGATTGTCAAACAATTTCTCCTGCTGTTGTGCAAATCGAACAGACAACAGAAATGATCGGCAATTAGTAAGACAACCCCTATATACAAGTGGTTCTGCAGGTAGTGACCACAGACCATTTCTCTGTTCTCATCATTTTTGGCTGTTGTTTTTGGTCACTTTTGCATTTTGTCATTGCTCTCACCCCTAGAGGTAGCAAGAGGTGGTGTCTGCAACCCACAGACGTTGTTCAGGTAGTGCAGCTCATCCAGGATGGCACATCAATGTGAGCTGTGGCAAGAAGGGTAGGTCTGTCTGTCAGCACAATGTCCAGAGCATGGAGCAAATACCAGGAGACAGGCCAGTAAACCAGGAAATGTGGAGGAGGCTGAAGGAGGGCAACAACCAAGCAGCAGGACTGATACCTCCTCCTTTGTGCAAGGAGGAATAGGAGGAACAGTGCCAGAGCCTGCAAAATAACCTCCAGCAGGTCACTAATATCCATGTGTCTGCTCAAACTATCAGACACAAACTCCATGAGGGTGGTATGAGGGCCCGATGTCCACAAGTGGGAATTGTGCTTAAAACCCAAGACCGTGCAGGGCGATTGGCATTCGCTATAGAACACTTAAGTCCTAGTTCATATCTAATGCAGGTCTGCGTTTTGCTGCATTTGTGCTTCTATGTGTTTTTACCGCTAAAAACGCATCCAAACGCATGCATTTTTGGCGCCATTGATTTCAATGGAAAACGCATAGAAAATGCATCCAAAAACGCATGTGCATTTGCAAAAACGCAAAAATTTTTTTGCAAACACAGCCAAAAACGTGGGTTGTTGCGTCTAGGTGCGTTTCCAAAAACGCATGCGTTTTGTGTTTTTGCAAACGCATATGCGTTTTTGCATGTGTTTTGGTGCCCTGTTCTCTTCATGGATGAGACTAGGTTCACACTGAGCACATGTGACAGATGTGACAGAGTCTGGAGATGCCGTGGAGAACATTCTGCTGTCTGCAACATTCTTAAGCATGACCGGTTTGGCATTGGGTCAGTAATGGGTGGGAAGGCATTTCTTTAGAGGGCTGCATAGTCCTCCATGTGCTAGCCAGAGGCACGCTGTCTGCCATTAGGTACTGGGATGAAATCCTCAGACCCATGTGAAACCATATGCAGATGTAACAACAACTAAAAAGGAAAATAATACAGAAATGGTCTGTGGTCCCCACCTTCAGAACCACTCCCTTATAGGGGTTGTCTTTCTAATTGCCAATCATTTCTGCTGTTGCCTGTTCCATTTGCACAACAGCAGGAGAAATTGATACTTAATCAGTGTTGCTTCATAACTGGACAGGTTAATTTCACTGAAGTGTGGTTGACTTGAGTTACATTGTGCTGTTTTAGTGTTCCCTTAATTTTTTTGAGCAGTGTAGATCTTAAAATTTTGTAATTAATTTGTTTTTAACTGGTTGTTGAAGATTAGAAAAACCTGGCTGCTGTCTTCCAAAAACAGCAGCACATCTGTCCACAGATCCAACCCAGCTTTATTCACTTCATTGGAATTAGTGCATTACTGGACACAACTTATGGACCAGGCGTGCCTCTTTTATGTGAAAAAGCAGCCATGTTTCACTCAACCAACATTACCTTTTTTTTTTCATAATTAGAAATTATACACAATATTATTATTAGCAGAATTTCTCATACTTGTATTTTTGTTTCATTTCAGAACTTCAGCGAGACGGAAGCATAGAGACCCTAAGTAACAGTTCTGGATCTACCAGCGGCAGTATACCACGCAACTTTGATGGTTATAGGACAACTCTCCCAAGCAATGAAAATCAACCTTTAAGCCTCTTCCCAACAGGACTTCTTTAAAAAGTAGTGTAGCAGAACAGAGTTTGCAACTTCATTAAAGGGATTGTCCTCTTTTAAAAAAACTTTATGCCATATGGTAAAATAGTAATAAAAAACAAAAAAAACTGAATACTACTTCCAGGTACAGTGCCTGCTTTCTACCGCAGCCTAGTTCTCTATTGTTTATTGACAGTGGCCATGTCACATTGACTGCACTGCAGCCAATCGGTGAGCTTAGGGTGCCTTCACACTGGCGTTTCCCTCTGCAGCGTTCTGCGGAGGGGAATCGCCATGTGTGCGCAGCGGCCGCCAGCTCCTATGTTTAGAATGGGAGCGCACGGTGCTGCACTTGACAGCGCATGACCGTGCGCACCCATTCACTGCCATATGTGATCTGTGCGCAGGCGGATGCCTGCGCACAAATCACACACTCCCGCCCGCACCAGGACACAACATGTTGCGTCCTGGTGCGGGCAGGAGTGTGTGATTTGTGCGCAGGCATCCGCCTGCGCACAGATCACATATGGGAGTGAATGGGGGCGCACGGTCATGCGATGTCAAGCGCAGCACCGTGCGCTCCCATTCTAAACATAGGGGCTTGCGGTGCTGCGTTCACATTGTGGATCCCCTCCGCAGAACGCTGCGGAGGGGAACGTTAATGTGAAGGCAACCTAAGTGATTGGTTGCAGCCAATCACTAAAATTAGCCAAACAACAGGGGCTGGGGCAGCGGTAGAGATACTGCATTTGACATTTGAAAGAAGTTCTCGATTTGTGTTTATGACAATTGCTTATCATGACATAGACATAAAGTTTTTTCAAAGACGATAATCCATTTAACATGCGACTCTACATAAGAGCTTACTTTCTATTATCCTTATTTGTATGTAGTTTAGTTTGGGTAGGACTGAATATATTAGAACAGAATAATTCATCCTTGTGTTCTCTGAACATCTGCGCTTTTAATAGTCGTAGTACATAGACAATCATAATGTGATTTCTACCTGCATACGTACTATGCAGTGGCATGTATACACTGGCAATCATGGCATATGTATTTATTTAGAGATGTAACTAAATGGGAAACGCACACTCAAACAATATTACTGTAATTTAGTAGCATTATTTAATGTTGACATATACTACTGTGCTAATAATTCCCTATGAGATAAATACAGCAGGTAAAGCCACTGTATCCCCATTTTAATATTTAATGGTTGATAAAGCAAGGTGAATGTTTGTGAAATAACTACCGTAATATTAGTTCAGGCTAGAAGGTCCTCATTTATTCTAAACCAGGGATAATGATAGTAACTTTTCACACACTTTTTCCATTACCTTACACAGATTGTATTAAACACATGGATATTTTGCAGAAATATGTCCTATTCTGAAATTAACTCCTGGCATACAAACTGTAATGTTCTCTTCCGAGGCAGTGGGTCTGTTATTTTTTCCAAATGGGATAGACTATTTTAATCTAAGGGGATCAAGTAGTAATAAATGAAACAGGCGCAAGAATGAGGACAAGTCACTTTGTTCCTCCTTGCCACTGGAGATATGTATCATTTAGGAAGTGTACGCTTCTATGCTATTTTAATCTGATGATATACTATTGCATGCTTTGGGGTGTTTTACTATATGTCTATCTCTATCGCTCTTTGCTGGTATTCTAGAGTAATTTCTCTTATAGCTGATGTGCATTTCCCTTGTTTCTTTCTTTCCTATCTTGCACGCAAAAAAAATATTATGAATGAGCACTAGCATTGATGGGGTTGTATGGCATTATGAAAAAGGGGCTGGTTTAATTCCTGAAATAACACCCATCTTGTCCATGGGTTATTGAGCTTTGCATTTCAGTCTCATTTACTTGGAACTGAGCTGCAATATCAAACATGGCCAATAGACAAGAGTGGTGCTGTGACATATCTTTCTAATGCTGAACATTAACTTTAATATACCGTACTTTTTTTGTTGCCATGTAGCAGAATTAGGGCCCTTTCACATCAGCGTTTATTTGAAATCGCGGCAAATGCGGTGAAAAAAACGCATCTGCCGCGATTGCCGCATAACCGCTGCACTTGCGGCGCGGTTGCGGTAATCCCCATAGAAAGTATAGGGGGACTTGCGGCAGGTGCGGCAAGTGCGGTTTTGCACTTGCGGCAGGTGCGGCAGCAAAAAAAACGCGGTCAGCCGCGTTTTTTTTCGCGGCCGCACCCGCCGCAAGTGCAAAACCGCACTTGCCGCACCTGCCGCAAGTCCCCCTATACTTTGCATGGCGTTTACCGCAACCGCGCCGCAAGTGCAGCTGGTATGCGGTAATCGCGGCAGATGCGGTTTTTTTCACCGCATCTGCCGCGAATTTCAAAAAACGCTGATGTGAAAGGGCCCTTAGACAACTAATAACACTGGTTGTCACTGTTAGATTATTTTCTCTGTGTCATTTTGTATGAATAGTAAGACTGCAAGATAGCAAGAAACAAGAGACTTTTGTTGTTGGCAGACCATAGAAAAAATGAATTCCCTGTCGTAAAAAAAAAGCCCAGTAGATATCTGAAGGCATTTGTAGGCATTGATATGTGTTACAGCATCCGTACACAATGGCCTTTATCAACTAGTTTCTTTCGACTGGTAGATTTGATTCCAGAATGTCCACAGATTTGCAATAGTTTGGATATTTTAGGATTCTCTTGGCTTTTTTCAAATAGATATTTTACATTGGACTGAAAATCATCAATTACTGTATGGATCTAGAATCTTTAAGAATCTTTTAAGAATGATATTTTTTGTGATTTGTAGATTTTATGCTTCTTTGTTACAATGGTATGGTGTTTATGAACCTTGCTACTGTTATGACTAATGAAACCAATATTTCCACTATAATATCAATTTTACTTAAACAGTTCAAATTTTACTTCAACCATGAAAAAATGTATCTGTCAATATGAAATAAAGATTTAAGGATTTTAATACTGTAACAAGCATTTGTCCATGCTTATTTTAACCTTCTTTTCATGTTTGGGTAATATTTATATAATGTTTCTAGATGTAAAGTTCAAATCAAAAGCCACAATCCTTCCTCACTGAAGAAAAATGTATGCCAATGCAGACGCCCCTGGCTCAGCTCTGGAAAGCACTGAACGTTGGTTCTGCCTGATCGTAGACACAACTGCTCCCCCGCTATTTTACTAGCAAACAAATATGAGTATAGTGTTAGCCAGCTGAAGTCTTGTGTGGATTCTGATGAGGAGATGCAGGAAGCCACACGGAATGGGTGTGGGTTCACCCTCAATGTAGAAAGCACCAGGTGTAAATATTTCAATCCAACAAAATTTCTATAAGTAAAAACAATCCTTTATTATAAATTCTAAAAAGTTATAAACACTCTTCAAAGTGGTCCAGTTGTCATAAAAATAGGCACCAAATATGAGACTTAAGTGCCCTTCAGACTACGCGTTTCAGCATGTAGCCTTTCTCACAGTCACAGAATAGTAAAAAAGTACAGTACTAGACTGTGAAAAAGGCTACATGTCGAAATGCATAGTCTGAAGGGCACTGCCTGTCTCATATTTAGTGCCTATTTTTATGACAACTGGACCAATTTGAAGAGTGTTTATAACTTTTTAGGCTTTATCAATAATAAAGGACTGTTTTTACTTATGGAAATTCTACTGGATTTAACCTTTTGCTCCTGGTGTTTTTTACTATTTTACTGTTACATATACATTCCGGTAAGTCTCCTGTACTGAATCCATCAGTAAGTAGAAAGGTAAAGTTGAATTTGATGAGCACTTCACATTCAGTTTCCTTGAGTCTGAGGAGGTAAGTAAATTGTGGGACTCGAGGTAATGACCTCTCTACTACCTAGTACAGATTACACTGGGGAACACAATTTTTTAGGAGTTAGGTCTGACAACTGTTCTTAATTAATTTTTGGATGCTGAATCCAGAAATTATCTCAGTTTTTCTCTATCACGTCAAGTTTTTGAACTATAGGATTTTTGTCTTCTCAAAAATATGTAAACTACTGTACCTAAAAAGTGTTTTTGTGTAAAGATATTGATAATTATGACGTATTGGGAGCTGCACACACCTCTCACCACACTGTCTCAGTTGTGACTACTCCTACAAGTTGCCACATAGCTCTATATGAGTCGAATTGTAATCAGATAACAAGTCTTATTACAGATATCAGTGCAATTATGCTTCTCTGGCAGGTAAGTTGTGGAGGAAAAACTTGACGTGCTAGAAAAAAACTGACTACATTTTTGGAATCAGCATGCCAATTTTAGTATAAATCAGCTCAAAAACCTAACTCAACAGAAAATGTTTTTCAAATTGTTCCCCAGTGTTATTTGTTTATTGAGTACTCTTCATTCATCTTCATTCCTTCTCTTCTACCCTTCACTACTGAGGGAACATTATGTCTTAAGCCCTGGTTTCCACTAACACCAGATATAGCTTTTTCTGGATGCTGTGTATCACTGTGTATCTGGGCACTATTAATAATAAATTTATTTATACAGCGCCAAACATATTACGCAGAACTTTTTAACATGGTCTTGGTTTGTATCATCAAGTTTAGTGCTCACAAAATTGAAATTTTAGAGCAAAGGACATGGTTGACACGTGAAATGAAATGGACAAAGTGCCTAAAAGATCTGCGCTGCTGGAATGAAAACCAGGATTAATGCAGTCTGGTCAAATGGTGCCTTTTATTCCAACATGTTTCAAAGCCAATGCCTCACTCCTTCCTCAGGGATTAACATGAGTGACTGTACAATCCGGCATTTTATACTTAACAATATCCTTTGTCATTCTGACGTGCACAGATACGTCAGAATGACGTTTCAACAATGGGAGGATACATAACTTGTAAAAAACTTGAGTATGTAAGATAACAAATGTATCCAAATCTATGAGAATTCAATAAATAATCTCTTGAATAATATTAGCATTATTTTAAAAATTGATCAAAAACAAAATTATTGTGGAATGATGAAAATAAACATAAAATAAGCATAACTACACCGAGGATAGAACTCACACAAAAGAGAAAAATGTGTTTCAATTAGTGCCAAGTGTCAAACTGCATGTGCCACAAAGTTTCACAATTCTGTTGTCTGATGGTTCAATACTCCATCCACAATGATTTTATTTTTATCAATATATAGAATAATGTTAATATTATTCAAGAGATTATATATTGAATTCTCATAGATTTGAATACATTTGTTATCTTAGATACTCGAGTTTTTTTTACAAGTTATGTATCCTCCCATTGTTGAAACGTCATTCTGACGTATCTGTCCACGTCAGAATGACAAAGCATATTGTTGTGTATAAAATGCCGTATTATACAGTCACTCATGTTAATCCCTGAGAAAGGAGCGAGGTATAAAAGGCACAATTTGACCAGACTGCATTGATCCTGGTTTTTATTTCAGCAGTACAGATCTTTTGGCCACTTTGTCCATTTAATTTTAGTTTCTTGTGCCACGTGTATCGTGGGAGTGTGGATCCTGCAGCAAGCTGGACAAGCGCATATACTGGTTGTGAGTTGTCACAACCAACCCAGGTGAGCAAAACCATATTGTGCCACAGCCTTCCTTTGCCCATCAAAGGATAAGACCCTATGTGCTCTTTTGTCTCATTTATTTAGATGGTTGACACGTGTCTGCTGATCAGCTATCAACATAATGTATGTGGCATGGCAGATCTCTATTAGAAGGATCAGATAACTCAGAATACAATGGTCTCCAGACCACGAGCTGATCTTAGGACTGCACAACATGCAAAAATAAACTGTGGAAAGAAAAAGTGCAACAGGGTCTTACCTAGAGAGAGAAAGATATAGCAGGGAAGCGATATAGTGTTCACCTTGTAAGGCTCCACAGCGCCTCCTGTTAAACCCAGGTCAGTCAGGGAACTGCCTGAGGATAAAGAAGGGCTGCAGCTGCCCTGCCTGTGCTGGTTTATTAAGGCACCTCTCAGTGAGGGTGGTATATGCCTTCTAGCCCGCAGCCAGAAGCACATATAATCTCCTCCACCCCGTCACTGATAGAGACCCCGAATAACCCCAAGCACAAATGCTGCCACCAGCTTCTCGTTTAATATAAGTCCGGTCCGTGGTCGGGCTTATATTGGGTCAGAAACCAACCCAGGTAGCGTTAAATGAGCACACGGACGTGGGAATCGTGATCAAGATAAAAAGAGCAACTCAAGATTAAATTTATATATTTAATCACGCTAATGGTACACTTGATATATTTACAGTTATTATTAAGATGTTACAAATAGTACAGTCAGATATGCCAATAAAAGGGTAAATGGAATACACAGAATTACACACACATGTGAGCAGTTACCTTAGTGCTGATGGCACCACAAGGGCGGCGTGATGCCAATCTGTTCCTTGGGTAATCTCTGGCTCTGGTGGAAAAATGCCTCTTCAGAAAAACTACCCTATGGAGATAGGTCGGCAGATTTTTATACAGTATGGGCTGACCCCTGTCTCCACCCATCTCGCACCTCTGGGCTGTCTCACAATTCCCACCCCTCTGAGGGGAGATATAGACACCCAAATTCCATAATCTGCCCTAGGCTTGTCTGTGGACATCACAGACGGAAGACAATGCTTTCATATTTTTAGTTATGATTTTATCTTCGTCTGGATATGAAACATGGCTACTCTGAGAACACCCTACTAGCCAATATCATATTTAGATGGCTTACAGTCATCCTACATTCATATGAATACCAGCCTTATCACCGTCTAGATGTCGCGATCATGGATCTACGCTTGCCATTTTCATAGACAGCACGGCTCATGAAATATTAACGTTATATTCACGACTCCGTCCTGTCTGCATGGAAGAAAGAATTTCCTCTCTTCTGGCATTCAGGGGATTTGGAAGTGTCACCTAGTCTACATCTCCTTAGGAAGTTCCCTAGCTGATTACCATATCAAAGTTGAGGAAGAGTGTCTTTGTGTTGCCTGTTGGCTGGCATGTTCATGCTAATTGATCTACTTCTGACCAGAGAGGAATGGCCTCTGGCCAGAAAAAGGTGGGGGCTTATCTCTTTATGAGTGAGATGTGTCTTATCAAATTGCTTTCTGGGATGAAATGGAATCTGGGGAATATGGCAATATTCCTTACCAATACTGCTTATACATCACACCCACCATTAGGAGGCTTGTAACCGCTCTGGATTTTAAAAGTGATTAATTTCTTTTGGATCAGCAAAGGTTAATGACATTTTTCTTGCTGATAGCTCCTATTTAGCTCTTCTCAGTTGCTGCCATTTGGTGACCGCACCCATTCCCTTTAAATAGTCACATGACCCATCTCCTGTGGCCAGTTATTGATTCCTCCTATGCTGACCGCCGTGGAGTTAGGAGGTGTCTTGCTGTGGCTAGAGTCCTGTTTGGAGTGGTGTCGGCTGCAATACTGGTGTGTAACTGCAAAAATCAAGTAATTTTTTTTATCCTTTTTGCTTCTGTCCCGTTTGTCTACCTTCCTCTATGACGTAATTACATCAGTGGTGACGTCTAGTGCACCCACTGGCCGATACACTTGCCAGGGTTTTTAGATATTACAACTAGGGACTAGGCATGTGACAGCGACAGTGGCGGGGGGGGAACCCGCTTAAGGACTCTAGGGGAGCTCAAAGGCAGATACAGTTAAGTGTCAGGAGATGTCCCTTCCCCCGCTCCCTATCACCAGGTTTTTCCTTTACTATTTCCGAACCCCTTGTACCTGCCTGTTGCACCGTGCACTGAACATCCCCTGGTCCAGACATAACAAAAATATGTCAGCAACTTTCAATAAGCCTAACTGACTTTCAGTGCTTAAAAGTTAGATACATGAGACAAGAGGCTCCTATTGCATATATTATTTACCTGAATGTGGCTGCTGGGCACTTTCATGAGGGAGTAGGCCACAAATGGAAAGAATAATATGTTTGACTTCCTGCTGGCCAGTTCATGGGGCACCATTAAAAACTAGGGAAGACTTCCGCTTCCGGCGCCTCCATGAACGGCCGCTGCTGAGAAGGCTCCGGGGACCGCAGGAGGAATCCGCCGACATCCCCGACCCCTATCATTAGGAATCGCTACACAAACATCAGAGAGGGAGAGGAGATGGCAGCCACACTCGATCGCTATTTTGTGCGCCCGGGAGGGACGGAGGCGAGCGGGACACAGCACATGGCGCCCCCTCCCCCTCCCTCCTCCATGGCGCCGAAGGCAGCAGGCGAGACTCCGGAGGTGGGGAGGACAGAAGAGGAGGAGGAGGACGAAACTGGCCTGGAGAACGCAGATATAGAGGACTCAGCTGCATCACAGGAGGGGAGCCAGGACTGGACTGAGCCGGACGCAACAATAACAACACAAGCCCAGGTACACTGGAGGGAGGGAGAGACAATGGCAGGCAGAGGAGCTGGAGAAAGAGGGGGCAGAGAGAACAGTGCTGGAAAAGGGCTCCCATGGCTTGACTATAAACTCCTAGCTAAGGAGATGTCAGCCTACCTAGCACCTGATCTAAAATCTGCAGTAGCAGAACTGGTGGCTGCCACTACCAAAGACATCAACAACAAGCTGGGACACCATGACCAGCAGCTAATGGAAGCAGAGGGCAGAATAGCTGCAGCAGAGGGGAAAGTGGAAAAATTAGAACAACAGCTACAGGCCCTGCAGCGCAGCTCCACATATGCCCATAATAAATTAGAAGATATAGAGAACAGAGATCGACGCAACAATCTCAAAATAGTCGGTCTCCCAGAATCCATTACACCTAGCCTGCTGACAGACATATTTGAAGTCGATCTCCCAAAAACACTGGGCCTGACGCATAAGTGTCTAACAGAACGCACACACAGGATTGGCCCCCCCAGAGACCCCCCACCACGTGGAGCGGAGCACCTTGGGGCCGAGGGAAGAGGAGCAGGGAACAAGCCAAGACATGCTATAGCGCGATATTTGAACCACAGAGACAAAGAGGAGATCCTGAGAGCCTATAAGGCCAAAAAAATACCCCTTACCATTAGGGGACATAGGGTGCTGGTATACGCAGATTACTCCATCGAGGTTGCCAACAAGAGGAGAGCATTCAGCGAAGTATGCACTATCCTTTATAAACGGAACGTACGCTTCCAGCTAGCATTCCCTGCCACCCTGAGATTTCGCACAAGGGACGGCTCCTCGGTTTCTTTCACTGACCCAGAAAAAGCCATGGCACTAATCAACATGGGTGCCAAATCCCCCGAGCAGACTCCCAGCAATGATTCAATACCAAACAATCCTAAAGACCGCGAAAAGCACTCAGGCGGGGGAAATTCACAGATTCCTATAGAAACTACAGAAAATGGAGAGCAACCACATGACTCTTTAAGACACTACCAATTGCGCTCAGAGGGTAACTACGGTGGAGATAACCAAAGGTACACTACACCCCGGAAAAAACCGGCAGTCGGCACCCAAGAAGAAAACGAGATGAAAATCATCAATGGATGTAATGTCTCGATCCTTGAAAGTGTATATTCAGGTGTTCACTTAGCGAGTTATATTGAAAATAAGTTGAATACGAGGGAATCAAAGGGTCCGTAGTGAGGTGGGGAGGGGGTCTAATGGGAATGGGAAAATGACATATGCAAAAAAAAAACAAAAAAAAAAACGATGACCTAAACAAAAGACCGAAATATGGGAAAGGTCCATCATATGGAGAAATGGAACAATCAATTAGTGGTAGCCAAAAGGAGGGGCAGGGGGAAGGAGGGGGGGAAAGGAAAAAAAAAAAAAAAAAAAAAAGTCACTGAATCAAGGCTATACTAGGGAAATCATACAGAAAGGAAAAGTTTAATGTTTGGGTAGAACTACGTTGATTACTTGTTTGTTACTCCCTCTCTATTTTCTCTAAGGGGTGGGACTTGAAACTGTGAACTCATCATCAATATCTGGAGAGAGGCGGATCTCCGGCGGCCCATCCTTGGGGCGACGTAAGACGTGGAGGAAGAAAGAGAAGTCAATATGATGGATAAGATAAGAAAGAGGGGAAATGTAGGGGATGGGGAGGGATGGTATAACATGACACATTATGGGTTGATGCAATATAGCGATTGGGAATCCATCTTCATTCCCGGCGGTACCAGTGAATCATACTCAGATGCCAGAAGCAAAAGGGATGATCAGAGGTGTCTTGTTGGAGGCTTTGTGAGAAACGGGCAGACATTCTATTATGTCATATTGATAGTCTTCACCAAATATGGTTAGGTGGGTCTCCTGGAACGTTAAGGGCTTGCGCTCTCCCTCTAAGCGTATGATGGTTCTCAGACATCTCAATAGATTACATGCTGATGTTGCCCTCCTTCAGGAGACCCACCTGCCACAGGAGGACTTTTTTCGCCTCAAAAAGCTTTGGGTGGGGGAGGTATATGGGTCGGGGGCAATGGGAAGAAAAGCAGGTGTTATTGTATTAGTGCGGAGATCCTTGGCCCACACATTAATCTCAGAGAAAAAAGATAAAGAGGGTAGACTGATCCACCTCAATTTGCAGATCAAAGAAGACATTTTTAGTATATATAACTTATATGCACCAAACTCCGCTCAAAAGCCGTTCTTCCAGTCCCTTCAGAATGATCTATTGACGGACCATCTCAGCCTCCGCATAATAGGAGGAGATTTCAATATGGTGGTACACGAGCAGGAGGACAGACGCACTAAGTTTCCACGGATCCTGGAAGCTGGGGGGGAGAGGGGACATTCCAGGGAAGCCTCCTGGAACAGCTGTTTCAACATTGTAACCTAATAGACACGTGGAGGGTAATGCACCCATTGGAGAGGGATTTCACGCACTTTTCGCATCCACATGGGTCCTGGTCGAGGCTTGACATGCTCCTTACATCACCACTACTTTTTCAGAGAGTGGTCACCGCAACTATAGAGAGCATGGTCATTTCCGACCATGGCCCAGTGGCGGTGGAAACCAGGGAGACACATCAAAAGGGAACGGACTACATTTGGAGATTTCCTGACACCATGACAAGGGAGGAGAACTTCAATAACATGTTGAAGGAATGGTGGACTGACTTCGCGCTAAACAATGAGACACACAGGGGAGACCCGGGGCTCTTTTGGGAGACAGCCAAAGTGGTGCTGAGGGGGCATGTCATGGCATATCAAATAAGATTGAGAAATAAAATCAAAGACCAATATCTGAAGTCCAGTATGACAGTAAGGGGAGCATACCAGCAATATAAACAGACAATGACAGAGGGAGATAAACAAACTTGGATGGAAGCAAAAAAAGAA
>JARQOC010000002.1:406453910-406469896 GCA_033576535.1 Allobates femoralis | reverse complement strand
GGGAGGAATAAAGTTATTTTTCTCCTGGGAGTTGTGCTTTCAGTACAGTTCCTGGACACTTTACTGTACTAATGCTATTTACCTGCAGAATAATCCCATATATGCAGATTATCATTATAAGACTGCTGAACTGGTTAATTTATGCAAGACTAGCTAACCATCCAATTTATATGAGATTCTTTCATTTGTTCAAAAATGTATCCTAAGGGTGTGTGCCCACAGGATGTTTTTCCAGCGTTTTTGCTATGGTTTCCGCCTGCAATTTACCGTTAGTTTTATGCTAATGTATGGTAATTTGTTCCTGAGGTTGGTTTTGCAGGGGAGTCCAATGTGTTTCACAGAAAAGCTGTGTTCACACATTGGTTTTGCAAGTGTCAAGAAGTGTCAAATCCCTGCGGTTTTGCTGCAGATGGGAAAGAATGATCATGTTCAATTTTTCCTGCGTTTTTGCTGCAGTCAATGGCAAAAACGCTGGAAACATGCAATATCAAAAGCGCAGTAAAAATGCAGGACCTGAATGCAGCAAATCTCCTGGCAAGGACTCTAGAGATCCTTGAAAAGTACCAGTTTTTCTGGTCATCATAATGGGAGACCCAGACAATGGGGTTTTGGGCACTGCCCTCCGGAGGTCACACTAGGTACTACAAGTTTGTAGACACCGCCCCCTCCGCTTATAAACCCCTACCGCAGGGAACATCCTCAGTTTTAAACTTAGTGTGCTCGGAGGATCACGCTTTGCTTGCACTTCACTGCATTCTCACAGCTTACGTGATGGCGTCTGAAGACAAGGTAAAAAGCTTCCAGTCGGGACCTGCGACAGCCTCCCCGCTCACACCTTGTGGAACACGCAGGTGGAGGTACCGGAGGGCCTAGGGCCTGGACACTTTGTGTTCTCCCGGTACGCTGTTGCGCTCCTTTCCATCCCTCTCTGGGGGGCTCTGGAGAGTGGGAGATGGGAGCCTTGCACAGCTCCGCTCCGTCCGAGGCCTCCCTAAATGGTGCTTACAGACCGGACTGGAGCCAGCCCAGTCCGAGGCCTCCCTAAATGGTGCTTACACTCCGGACTGGTGCTGCACCCCCGTCCGAGGCCTCCCTAAATGGTGCTTACAGACCGGACCGGCACTGAGGCACTCTGTGTCTCCTGTGTGCCTGGGGGTAGTGTCTGTCACTTTATGTGGCCTGACACTCAGACCGCGCGTTACCCTCGGGTCCGCGGTGCTGCGGGTGTACCCTGTGCTGGGGTCCCCCTGGCTGACCGCCCTGTGTGTCACAGGGGCTGAGGCCGTGGGCTGCGGATGTTTTGTATGTACATGCAGTCTGTGTATAACTTGTTACACTTTTTCCCGCGCTGCGGGCTCCGGCTCCCTCATGCTGAGGCTGCTTGGAGGATAGGAAGCAGCCCGGGCGGTGACGTCACCGATGGGCGTGTGTGTGTGTTTCCCGCGTGTCTTCGGCGCCGCCCACAGTTTCACTGTCGGCGGCCATCTTTACCCTCACTTCCCGGTTGGGATTTGTATGCAGCGTGCGCCTGCACTCCAAGAGGGGAGACCGGAAACCGTCGCGGAGGTCACACACACACACCGCTTCCTCATACCGCTTTACTGCGGTCGGTAAGCCACCGGGACTCCCGGTTTTGTTGTACTGCATTTTGGCTTATCTTCCCCTACTGTGGCGATGTCCTCAGCCGGGAAGCGTGCTGCTAGGGCGGCAGAGACCACCATTACCTGTGCTACATGCAATGGAACACTGGTGGAGGGGTCCTGCAATAACTGCGGACGCCCAGAGGCCCGGGCTGGCACTGTTGAGTCAGCAGCTCCGGTGCTATACCCTGAGGTTCAGGTGATCTCAGGGCCATGGGAGACTCAGAATAAGATCAATGAAAATCTGTTGTCTCAGCTGTCCTCCATGTCGCAATCCCTGGAGGCACTTAATAGGAGGCTGGATAGCCCAGCTACTCCGTCCAGTTACCCCCGGGCGTCTCCCTCTTCTGCTGTGAGACCCCTTAAGCGGGCTCGTCGTGAGGAGTCACCCGAGCTCCAGGCTCCCTCTGAGGAGGAGCGTTCCTCTGATGGTGAGGACGATGATGGGGGTTCAAATTTCGGGTCTGTGTCCGTATCTGAACCACCAGACGGGGTGGAGGATCTGGTGTCCTCTATCAACGAGACTTTACGTCTCGTGACACCCCCTGAGGAGGTGACGGTGCACCCGAAGGAGGTCTATCAATGGCTGCGGCCTGAGGCTAGACCAAGTGGCTCCTTCATGGACCACACTAATTTTGGAAGGGTGGTTAGAGCTCCCAGGTTACATCCTGGGCGGCGTTATGTCCGTAAAACCAAGGACAATCGCTTCCCCTTCCCCCAGGAGGTGCTTCAGGAGTGGTCGCAGTCCCCGAAGGTGGACGCTTCCATGACCAGGATTGCTGCACGCTCCCTTTTCTCTGCCTCTGATAGCTCCTCGCTGAAGGATGCGACGGATAGACAGGTCGAGCAGCTCGCCAAGTCTTCCTATGAGGCTGTGGGGTCTTCATTTGCCCCTAATTTTGCCACGGTCTGGACCTTACAAGCGATTACAACCTGCTTGGACGGTATCACTGACATGGCAAGATCCAGTCCAGAGGTCCTAGCACTTACCGAAAGGGCAAGGGCCTATGCGGACTACGCCAGGACGGCGACCCTGGAAACTGCCACTCGCTCAGCTGTGGCTTCGGCCAATGCTATAGCGATCCGCAGGTTGTTGTGGCTGCGTCTTTGGGACTCAGATGCCACATCCAAGAAGATTTTGCAGAATCTTCCGTTCGCTGGTGACAGGCTTTTTGGCACCGAACTGGACAAGCTGATAAAGGATTCTGCTGAGTCTAAGATACCGCAGAATAAGCCTAAGCCACGGTATTCCGTTAAAAGGAACCCTAAACAGTGGTCCTTTCGTTCCAGCTCGCAGTCATCAGCACCGTCCGCTCGCACGGACCGAGGGGGAAAGCCCGCTTCCCAGTGGCGCTCTAAGAGTCGTCCAAAGAAGCCGGCGGGGGCGGCAGCTGCCACCCCCAAACCCGCCTCTACATGACTCGCTCTCTCTTCCTGCCTCCCCACAGGTGGGGGGCCGCTTGTCTCGCTTTCAGGACGAGTGGCTACTTCACGTTCCAGATCAGTGGGTTCGAGACGTGGTCTCGCGAGGTTACAGGATAGAGCTGACGTCAAAACCGATATCCCGATTCCATCGGTCGGTCCCCTCCCCAGAAAAAGCTCAGGCCTTTTCTTTGGTGTTGGAGGGACTCCGCAGAGACGGAGTGGTGGTCCCGGTGCCTTCCGGGGAGAGGTTCAGGGGTTTTTACTCCAACCTCTTTATCGTCCCAAAGAAGGACGGATCCTTCCGCCCGGTTCTGGACCTGAAGTTGTTCAACCATCACGTGTTGGTTCGGAAGTTCCGTATGGAATCACTGCGCTCCGTGATCGCAGCTGTGTCACAGGGGGACTTCCTAGCGTCCATAGATATCAGAGACGCTTACCTTCACGTGCCCATTGCACCGGCTCATCAGCGCTGGTTGAGATTCGCAGTGGGGGAAGAACACTTCCAATTTGTAGCGCTGCCGTTCGGGTTGGCCTCGGCACCGAGGGTGTTCACAAAAGTGATGGCCTCCATGATGGCTCTCCTGCACGGACAGGGACATGCCGTCATTCCCTATTTAGACGACCTGCTGGTCAGGGCGCCATCGGAACACCTTTGTCAAGTGAGCCTGGATGTGACCAGGCGGTCTCTGGAACGGTTCGGTTGGCTCCTCAACATTCAGAAGTCAACGCTAGTTCCGACCCAGTCTTTGACATATTTGGGCATGGACTTCAACACAGCCTCAGCCCTGGTGTCTCTGCCACGAGTCAAACAGATGGCGATCCAATCAGGAGTGCAAGCAGTCCTCCTGTCACCACAATCATCCCTACGGGGGTTGATGAAGCTGGTGGGGCGCATGGTGGCGGCAATCGAGGCGGTGCCTTTCGCACAATTTCGCCTCCGTCCTCTCCAGCTGGAGATTCTCCGCAGGTGGGACAAAAGGACGATCTCCCTGAATCGGCTGGTGACCCTTTCCCAACCGACCAGAGATTCCCTGCAGTGGTGGCTACAGCCACACCACTTGTCTCGGGGCCGGTCCTTTATCAAACCGGCATGGTTAGTGGTGACCACCGACGCCAGTCTGAAGGGCTGGGGGGCGGTGTTCTTACACCACAGGGACCAAGGCCTCTGGACTCAGTCGGAGTCGGCGTTGCAGATCAACGTGCTGGAGATCAAGGCGGTCTATCTGGCGCTCCTGGCGTTTCAGAGATTCCTCTCAGGACAACCCATTCGGGTTCAGTCCGACAATGCGACGGCCGTCGCTTATATAAATCATCAAGGAGGAACCAGGAGCGCAGAGGCTCTGGCCGAAGTTCACCGCATCCTATCCTGGGCGGAGAACAACAACTGCCTGATCTCCGCAGTTCACATCCCAGGGGTCGAAAACTGGGAGGCCGACTATCTGAGCCGGCAGGGGATGGACGCCGGAGAGTGGTCTCTTCATCCGGACGTCTTCAGCGAAATCTGCAGCAGATGGGGCACGCCGGACGTGGATCTGATGGCCTCACGGCTGAATCATCAGGTGCCGCAATACATGGCGAGGTCATGGGATCCCCAGTCTCTGGGAGCGGACGCTCTGATCTTGACTTGGTCCAGATTCCATCTGCCGTATGTGTTCCCTCCTCTAGCTCTGATTCCCAGGGTGCTGTGGAAAATCAGGTCGGAGTGCAGGGTAGCCATTCTAGTGGCTCCAGATTGGCCCAGGAGGTCCTGGTACCCGGACCTGTGGCAAATGTCAGGCGGACACAGGTGGGCTCTTCCAGAACGCGCAGATCTACTCGCGCAAGGCCCATTCTTCCACCTCAATTCCAGGGCCCTCAGATTGACTGCATGGCTCTTGAGGCCTGGCTGCTGACATCCAGGGGTTTCTCCCCTACAGTGGTTGCCACTATGAATCGGGCTAGGAAGCCCGTTTCCAGGAAGATGTACCACAGGACGTGGAAAATCTTTTTTACCTGGTGTGCCTCTGGTGGACGGTCTCCGTGGCCCTTGTCCATCCCGACGTTGTTGGCTTTTCTACAGTCGGGTTTGGAGTTGGGATTATCCCTTGGCTCTTTGAAAGGTCAAGTATCAGCATTGTCAGTGCTGTTTGACAGGCGATTGGCGCTCCTCCCGAAGGTCCGTCAATTTCTGCAGGGGGTGTCGCGGATGGTTCCGCCCTACAAGAGACCTCTGGACCCTTGGGACCTTAACATGGTCCTGGCGGCATTACAGAAACCGCCGTTTGAGCCACTGAGAGATGTTTCTCTATCTCGTCTGTCCCAGAAAGTGGCCTTTCTGGTGGCGATTACGTCTCTGAGGAGGGTCTCAGAATTGGCTGCACTATCGTGCAAGCCACCCTTTCTGGTGGTTCACCAAGACAAGGTGGTGTTGCGCCCACGGCCAGAATTCTTGCCGAAGGTGGTATCAACTTTTCACCTGAACCAGGAGATTGTTCTCCCATCATTTTGCCCCGCTCCCGTTCATCAGGTGGAGCGCGATCTCCATACTCTGGATCTCGTGAGAGCTGTACGCATTTATGTGTCCAGGACCGCCTCCTTCAGGAGTTCGGATTCCTTATTTGTTCTTACGACAGGTCGCTGTAAGGGGTCCGCGGCATCAAAGTCAACCTTGGCCAGATGGATTAAGACTTCCATTCAAGAGGCTTACCGGTCTTCTGGTTTGCCTCTCCCGGTGGGATTGAAGGCTCACTCTACCAGAGCTGTAGGTGCCTCCTGGGCCTTGCGACATCGAGCGTCTGCTCTACAGGTGTGTCAGGCGGCCACTTGGTCCAGCCTGCACACTTTCTCTAAGCACTATATGGTGCATGCCCATGCCTCTGCGGATGCAAGCTTGGGCAGGCGGGTTCTCCAGGCGGCGGTTGCCCACCTTTAAAGGGAACCATGTGTTACCCGTCTTGTTGAGGAACTCTTCCCGCCCTGGGGTATTGCTTTAGGACATCCCCATTGTCTGGGTCTCCCATTATGATGACCAGAAAAAAGAGAATTTTGTTTACGTACCGTAAATTCTTTTTTCTTTAATCATCAATGGGAGACCCAGCACCCACCCAGTTGTTCCGTTGCATGTTTTGCAGTTGATCTGTTCCCTGTTGGGACAGTGTTTGCCGGGTTGTTGAACCGTCTGTGCACGGCATTCTTCCCGATGTTTCGGGTGTGGTTTATTTTCTCCTCGCAGCTTATGGACCAAACTGAGGATGTTCCCTGCGGTAGGGGTTTATAAGCGGAGGGGGCGGTGTCTACAAACTTGTAGTACCTAGTGTGACCTCCGGAGGGCAGTGCCCAAAACCCCATTGTCTGGGTCTCCCATTGATGATTAAAGAAAAAAGAATTTACGGTACGTAAACAAAATTCTCTTTTTACTGCGTTCAGGACTGCTTGAAAAACGTCCTGCGGGCACATATCCTTAGTCCAGCCAGTAACAAAACTGTGCACTCTGTTTAGGTATTTTAAAGAGGTTGACTACTTTCTCTTCTTAGTGCAGTGTTCCTCACAAACTGTCCATGAAATGACATCTGGTTGCGAAACATGCCACCAGACCTTCTCATCAGCCTCCTTCAGTTGTAAAACACCTAACATGGTAAAGCTGCTTTCTAATTGGAAAAGGTTCTGGTCATATGATCCTTTACCAACAACTAGTTGATATACAGAAGTGATGGTCAATGTGTGAGAAAAAGATTAATTAAGACTATAATGTTTATAATTTTACATATTTTTATCATTTATATTGAAAAGCTTGTAAGCATTATTCAGATATGGTTGATTTACTTAGAAGTTGCGATGTGGATTCTGCACTGCAAATCTTCAGTGAATCTAAGGCTGGGGTCACACACAGAGATATCTGGGCAGATATTGTTCACAGATCTCGGGTTGCAGTGAAATCATGGACACATGGTTCCATTTTGTGGCTGTGTACAAATGGAGCAATCTGTCCATGATTTCACTGCAACCAGAGATCTGTGAACAATATCTGCCCAGATATCTGTGTGTGTGACCCCAGCCATAAGACGATATTTTATATATATATATATATACATTATATTTATTCACTTATATAGCGCCATTAATTCCATAGCACTTTACATACGTTTGATATAATACAATACAATACAATACAATACGATACAATACAAGTGAATGGGGATGGGGTTTTAAAGCCCCATCTACATGTTATGGAATAATCCGCATGAAAATCCGAGCATCTTGTGAATTATTCGAGCAATTTTTCCCTATATAATGAAGTGGATCTGAAAAGAAAACTACGCGTAACAAGTGAACTTTTTATCTTTGGTGTAAAGTTAAGTTTTCTGAGCTCTGAATGACATCACAATTTATTCTTGCAAGACTGATTACATCTGAACCCTCATTTTTTGCCGTGGCTGATACATCTCTGGATGACAACCTGGATGATGGTGGGGATGTCACCAATTACACCACTGCTTTCCTATTGTGACTTAATTACAACAGAATATAAATGAGCTAAACTGTTTATCAGAGCATTTGAGATATATAGAAAGTAAGACAACCCAAAAAAGAACTGATTAATCCTTGTAAAATTGGATTACAGAACTAAAAGCAAGAAAGCATAAGACTAGGGCTGCACGGTGACAGTGTTATTTCTGAGAGTTGCTATTACACAAGAATAAAATTTGTGAAACTTGTCTGTCACATGACTATTTAAGAGCTCTGATTTTGCTGGAAATAAATCATCCACATAGTAGACAAGAGTCTCGTCTCTTTTGTTTAGCATTGACGTCTATGGGAAGAGTGGTGCTTGTGACCAGTGATAGAAAATCCAACCTATTTGGAAACATTTGTCACAGGCTGTAAGGTGACACCATATGAAACACATGTAGTCTCTTTTTAGGGCTTATATATAGCTTTACCAAATAATAAAACAAAAATGCATCACAATCTTAACAAAACTGAGCTGCCTAAAACCATTAGATCTTTGTTATCTTAATGACATTATGTAATTTGAAAGGTTGAAAACAAGCAGTATTGTAGTACAATCCCTGGCAAAAATTATGGAATCACCTGGCTCGGAGGAAGTTCTTTCAGTTGTTTAATGTTGTAGAAAAAAAGTAGATCACAGACATGACACAAAACTTAAGTCATCTCAAATGGCAACTTTATGGCTTTAAGAAACACTAAAAGAAATCAAGATAATAAATGTGGTAGTCAGTAAGGGTACCTTTTTTCAGACCAAGCAGAGGGAAAAAAATATGGAATCACTCAATTCTGAGAAAAAAATTATGGGATCACCCTGTACATTTTCATTCCCAAAACTAACACCTGCATCAAATTAGATCTGCTCGTTAGTCTGCATCTAAAAAGGAGTGATCACACCTTGGAGAGCTGTTGCACCAAGTGGACTGACACGAATCATGGCTCCAACACGAGAGATGTCAATTGAAACAAAGGAGAGGATTATCAAACTCAGAAAAGAGGGTAAATCATTACACAATGTTGCAAAAGATGTTGATGGTTCACGGTCAGCTGTGTCTAAAATGAGGACCAAATACAAACACCATGGTAAGGTTGTTAAAGGCAAACATACTGGTAGACCAAGGAAGACATCAAAGCGTCAAGACCGGAAACTTAAAGCAATAGGTCTCCAAAACAGGAAATGCACAACAAAACAAATGAGGAACGAATGGGAGGAAACTGGAGTCAATGTCTGTGACCGAACTGTAAGAAACTGCCTAAAGGAAATGGGATTTACATACAGAAAAGCTAAACAAAAGCCATCATTAACACCTAAACAGAAAAAAACAAGGTTACAATGGGCTAAGGAAAAGCAATCTTGGACTGTGGATGACTAGATGAAAGTCATTCAGTGATGAATCCCGAATCTTCATTGGGCAAGGTGATGATGCTGGAACTTTTGTTTGGTGCCGTTCCAATGAGATTTATAACGATGACTGCATGAAGAGAACATGGAAATTTCCACAGTCATTGATGATATGGGGCTGCATCTCAGGTAAAGGCACTGGGGAGATGGCTGTCATTACATCTTTAATAAATGCCCAAGTTTACATTGATATTTTGGACACTTTTCTTATCCCATCAATTGAAAGGATGTTTGGGGATGATGAAATTATTTTTCAAGATTATAATGCATCCTGCCATAGAGCAAAAACTGTGAAAACATTACTTAAAAGAAGACACATAAGGTCAATGTCATGGCCTGCAAATAGTCCAGATCTCAATCCAATTGAAAATCTTAGGTGGAAGTTGAAGAAAATGGTCCATGACAAGGCTCCAACCTGCAAACTGATCTGGCAACAGCAATCAGAGAAAGTTGGATCCAGATTGATGATGAGTACTGTTTGTCACTCATTAAGTCCATGCCTCAGAGACTGCAAGCTAAAAGCCAGAGGTGGTGCAACAAAATACTAGTGATGTATTGGAGTGTTCTTTTGTGTTTGTTTTTCATGATTCCATAATTTTTTCCTCAGAATTGAGTGATTCCATAATTATTTCCCTCTGCTTTGTCTGAAAAAAAAAAACCCTTACTGACTACCACATTTTTTATCTTGATTTCTTTTAGTGTTTCCTAAAGCCGTAAAGTTGCCATTTGAAATGACTTTAGTTTTGTGCCATGTCTGTGATCTGCTTTTTTTTCTACAACATTAAACAACTGAATGGATATCCTCCGAGCCAGGTGATTCCATAATTTTTGCCAGGGTTTTAATATCCACTGCACGCTGCATTCATTCTTATAGTTCTTATCATTTGCATGTCAGATGCTGTCTATATAAGATACATTGTCACTGCTGAGTAGACATGACCCTTTCCCTCACTCGGCTAAACAGCTGTGTTCCCATGTGTACTAACTTCCATTTTTGGCCTGTGCACATATTCCGGCTCCAGGGATTCATGCATACAAGGTTACACAAGAGATTTGTGTAAACAGCTAATTTATCAGATTCTAAGTGTTATGTACACATTCCTCTTGTGCAGCATTAGGAATATGTTACATATTAAGTTTGAAATGCTCATTCCGGCAGATTCATCACCAGTAGTTCAAGGAAATGCACATGGTACCGATATAAGGTTATTTTCTTTGACCAAAACTATATTTAGCTTAGTTCTTTTTTTAAAATAATATAATCTGGGATGTTACTAGAATTCATAGGACCTAACAATAAAGCCAGGAATGGACTCCCACCAACTGGTTTAAAGTAAACTTGTTCGGGTTGATACTAACCATGTGCTAATTCTCGGGTAGTTCAGTTAGTCCCTGAATATCTTCGGGATGAACTGGGTTGAAACTTTGAACCTGACAACCTTGAGATTAATGACAGTTTGCTTATCTGTGGAAAAATATTCCTTCACTGTCTGGTCTTGTCCTGTAATAGAGTACTAATAATCTTCAAGGAGCGCTGAGTCAACTCTCACTCTTTTAAGTCGGTTGAGATTACGCAAACCACATAAAACACAACATAAAGCTCCATAGATTTTTCATATTGCTTCCTTAAGATTAGGCAAAATACATCATGTAATCGTCATTTTTCAGATTATATGTGAATGCAGTATTACCATGAGGAAGATAAAATCAATGCATTAAATAGTTATGGATTATAGAGGAAACATACGTTTCATTTACATGAGTACTGCATGGGTTAAGCTCCCTTCTGAAGTTTCTTGATTGTAGATTTTAAGATGCTTCAAATCGGAAAATATCAGGGGAGCCTAATTTCGAGCCGTGTAGTATGCTGCCATTGTGTATGATTGTTAAGAATGTCTCTTCATCAGCGTGTTTCCAGGTCAGTATTGTGTGCACAGACTGTATCTCTCTTGAACCCTGACTCATCATTGAAGTGGAGCTTTTCATGGCAGCAAATTGCTTTTCATGGCAAATTATAAGACATCGCTTATTAGTAAAGAAGATATTGTTGCTTTTTTATAGTCTGTATATTCAGATGTGGTTTCAAGCAGGAGCGGACACAGACAGATGAGGGCTGCTGTACAAAAACAGTATATGAGCTCTATACCACCCAATAGCACATCATGATGCACAATGCTATCTGCTATGGAGGTATAACTGGGCCCCCATTATCTCTTAGGCCCCTGTGTAGCTTTCTTTTAAAGGGAATCTGTCAGCTCGATTATGGCTCCCAGATATCACTGTCTATATCTACATCTTCTTAGTACTATTCTAAGCATCCCTGTCTGAGCTCATAGTGTAATGTTAAAGGTGAAAATAAAGCATTTAGGGTATGTGCCCACCGGACGTTTTTGCTGCGTTTTTGGTGCATTTTCTGCATGCAGTTTACCATTGGTTTTATGGTAATTTATGCTAATTTGTTCCTGCGGTTTTGATTCCCAGCAAAACCAATGTATGTTACAGAAACACTGTGCCCACACATTAGTTTTGCAAGTGTCAAATACTTGCGGTTTTGGAGCGGATGGGAAAGAATTGTCATGTTCTATTTTTCCTGCGTTTTTGCTGCAGTCAATGGGAAAAACGCAGCATGAAAAATGCAGCAAAAACACATTAAAAACGCAAAAAAAAGTGCAAAACACTTGTAGAAAACGCAGACAAGATCATAGCTAATCTCCTGGCAAGGACTCTAGGATCATTGAAAGCAGCTCATCTTTTGCTGCGTTCAGGACTGCTTAAAAAACATCCTGTGGGCACATACCCTTATACACTTACGTTTTCTTATGTAAATGAAGCAATGTGTCGTCACCTTGGAGGATGTAGTCACTCTGTCAGGTTAATAGTTAACATTTCAGCTAAATTTTATAAGATGCTGTATGGCCTGAAAGGAAGTTCGTTCCCAACCAAGGGAGTATATATACATCCTGGTTAAAATGTGACAAGGTAGCCACATGGATTTTGAATGAACTCCATTACCTGCTTCTCCTGAAAGCAGGCGAACGGAGGATGACCTCAGGGGGGTGGCATAGCTCCCCCTGTAGCAATGATCACCGTGATTGGCTTCAACAGCCAATCACAGCGATTGTATGTTTCAGCCAAATCCAGCCATGATCGATGCCCAAAAGAATCGAACATTGGCTGGAGCTAGGTGACCTCAGTGTCACTTCTCTCCAGCCATGATTGGAGGGATGGTCCTTGTGACTCGTCGCTCCAATCCAGTCCACGGGAGGAAGCTACAGGGAGTAGTTCCTGTGCCAGGCTGTGCCGACCTGTGCCCCCAGATCATCTGCCCACTGACCTGTGCCACAGGATCACCTGCCCGCTGCCAGTGCCCCCGGATCATCTGCCCGCCACCAGTGCCCCCGGATCACCTGCCCACCACCATTGACCCTGGATCACCTGCCCATCGACCTGTGCCCCCTGGATCACCTGCCCACCGACCTGTGCCCCCGGATCATCTGCCTGCTGAGCAGTGCGCCCAGATCACCTGCCCGCCGCCAGTGCCCCTGGATCACCTGCCCACCGACCTGTGCCCCCGCTAATGTGTCTGCAGCTCCTGTCGTCAATCTGTTGTGTGCCACCCTGCCTTTCTGTAACATCACTGTCCCGCCATCCCCTGTCATCTCTCAGCCCCTGTCACCTCTCTACCCATCACCTATCTGCCCCTGTCACTTCTCTGCCCCTGTCATCTCCCCCTGCCCCTATCATCTCTCTGACCCTGTCACCTCTCTGCCCCTGTCATCTCTCCCTGCCCCGTCACCTCTGCCCCGTCACCTCTCTGCCCCTGTCACCTCTCTGCCCATCACCTATCTGCCCCTGTCACTTCTCTTCCCCTGTCATCTCTCCCTGCCCCTGTCATCTCTCCCTGCCCCTGTCATCTTTCCCTGCCCCTGTCATCTCTCCCTGCCCCTGTCACCTCTCTGCCCCTGTCACCTCTCTGCCCCTGTCACCTCTCTGCCCCTGTCACCTCTCTGCCCCTGTCACCTCTCTGACCCTGTCACCTCTCTGCCCCTGTCATCTCTCCCTGCCCCGTCACCTCTGCCCCGTCACCTCTCTGCCCCTGTCACCTCTCTGCCCATCACCTATCTGCCCCTGTCACTTCTCTTCCCCTGTCATCTCTCCCTGCCCCTGTCATCTCTCCCTGCCCCTGTCATCTTTCCCTGCCCCTGTCATCTCTCCCTGCCCCTGTCACCTCTCGGACCCTGTCACCTCTCTGCCCCTGTCATCTTTCTGTCCTTGTCATCTCTCCCTGCCCCTGTCATCCCTCCCTGCCCCATCACCTCTGCCCCGTCACCTCTCTGCCTCTGTCACCTCTCTGCCCCTGTCACCTCTCTGCCCCGTCACCTCTTTGCCCCTGTCATCTCTCACTGTCCCTGTCACCTCTCTGCCCCTGTCATCTCTCCCTCCCCCTGTCATCTCTCCCTCCCCCTGTCACCTCTCCCTGCCCCTGTCATCTCTCCCTGCCCCTGTCATCTCTACCTTCCCCCGTCATCTCTCCCTGCCCCGTCATCTCTCCCTGCCCCGTCATCTCTTCCTGCCCCTGTCATCTCTCCCTGCCCCTGTCATCTCTCCCTCCCCCTGTCATCTCTCCCTGCCCCTGTCACCTCTCCCTGCCCCTGTCATCTCTCTCTGCTCCTGTCGGTCATCTCTCTGTGCCCCTGCGGGTCATCTCTCTGTGCCCCTGTCGGTCATCTCTCTGTGCCCCTGTCGGTCATCTCTCTGTGCCCCTGTCGGTCATGTCTCTGTGCCCCTGTCGGTCATGTCTCTGTGCCCCTGTCGGTCATGTCTCTGTGCCCCTGTCGGTCATGTCTCTGTGCCCCTGTCGGTCATGTCTCTGTGCCCCTGTCGGTCATGTCTCTGTGTCCCTGTCGGTCATGTCTCGGTGCCCCTGTCAGTCATGTGTCTGTGCCCCTGTCGGTCATCTCTCTGTGCCCCTGTCAGTCATCTTTCTGTGCCCCTGTCAGTCATCTTTCTGTGCCCCTGTTGGTCATCTGTCTCGCTGCTGCTGCGCGATAACCTTTGTCCCCCCTCTCTTTACTCTTTCCTGATCACCTGTCTACCTCCACCAGTGATGCCCAATCACCTCAGTCCCCCCTCCCCCTGCTGCTGCCTAACCACTTCTGTTCCCCTCCGCAATTAGTTTTTTCTACAAACTTCTGAATTTTTTCACCACTTAGATAACAGCAAAAGTAACATCTTTGGTATCTACAAACTCATACCGACCCGAGACGTCATACTGACACATCAGTGTTACCATATCGTACTGACCCGATACATCATGCCGAAATGTCAGTGTTACCATATAGTACTGATCTGAGACATCATACTGACACATCAGTGTTGCCATGTAGTACTGACCTGAGACATCATACTGACACGTCAGTGTTGCCATGTAGTACTGACCTGAGAAATCATACTGACACGTCAGTGTTACCATATAGTACTGACCCGAGACATCATACTGACACGTCAGTGTTACCATATAGTACTGACCCGAGGCATCATACTGACACGTCAGTGTTACCCTATAGTACTGACCCGAGGCATTATACTGACATGTTAGTATTACCATATAGTACTGACCGCAGATATCATACTGACACATCAGTGTTACCATATAGTGAACATGATGAATAAAAAAAAAAACACAACAATAGTGTAATTGCCATTGTATTGCAATTTCACTGCAGTTGGAATTTTTCCCCCATTTCCAGTACACTATATGGTAAAATAAATCATGTCATTCAAAAGTACAACTCATCCCGCAAGTAGTGGAGGGAAAAAACTGAAATTGCCCGGGTTGAAGGGGTTAGTTATTTTACTCTAGTGGTGGCAGTGGCCTTATTTAACCCCTTACTGACATATAACATAAATCATACATAGCTCGGCTCCTTGAGGAAGCAGCCAACATCTTTGTAGGCAAATTATGTTTGTGTTTTCTATTAACCCATAATCTGCTTATTTGATTACTCCAGAGGTGGGGGTGTTATTTTCTGATTATACTCCAGGAGTGGGTGTTAGGCTACCTTCACATGGTGCGTTATTGCATTGTTATTGCTGCATTCCTTAAGGATCCACTATTGCAGTGAAATGCAGTGACATTGGCCATCCCAGCCAAGTCAATGCATTTCACAATTTGGTATTCACACACTGCGCTTTTTACGGATCCATTTTTGGGCTCAAGAACAGATCCGTATAAAGAATTGACTTGTCAATTATTTGGCGTTATTCTTCTGCGCTTTTTACTCACCTTGCCGCGCTCCCCTGGTGATCTCCAGCGATGTCCGCTCATACTGAGGTCACAACACCTGCTTGAGGACCTGGCACTGCACCATGTGACCGAGCGACGTCACTCAGTCACATGCGCAGGTGGCAGGGTCCTAGAGCCATGGACACTACGGCCTCCGGGGATGAGGGTCATCGCTGGAGATAACCGTGGAAGCGCAGCGAAGTGACTAAATAGTACAACTATACTCCAGTGAGGGAGGGGACATTAATATATGATTAGAATCTAGGAAAGGGGGCTTAGTTCATGATTATATGAAAAGGGAGTGATTTAATCAGGGATGTCATTTTACAAGAATGTGTATATGTGATTATACTGCCATGTGGCTCCTATGTAGGTGATTCATATACCCCTTGCAGTAGAATGAAACTCTCCAATTCAGGAACAAAATATACAGCACTAGCATTAAATTCCCCTCTCTCCACCTTTCAGGACAAGTATATGTGATTATTCCCCCTTCTGCCACATTCTCTGGAGAGTGATGTCATCCTTCTACACCCCCGTCACTCCCACCTGCAGAGTAACCTTACAGACACTATGGAGCAGTGTGGTAATACTCACCCTGCTGATGTCCTGCAGATGCTTCTATCACAGCCTAACTGAGTCACTGATGCGGTTTCACGGGCTGTTATCAGGATGGCTGGAGCAGGTCCGAGGATGATTTCTACAATGCTCTCCGGCAGACAGAGAGTGAGGAGAGCAGGAGCAGCAA